>PVJL010000271.1:0-145849 GCA_004026885.1 Lyroderma lyra
CCCCTGCACGCCTCCCCCCTGCACGCCTCGCCCCTCCCTGCATGCCTCACCCCTCCCTGCATGCGGGCTGCCCTCGTGGAAGCTCCCCACACCCTCTGCTCCGCGGCTCCTGGCCCATTGGCCCAGATGCCCCCAAGGAGACTCCTCTCCAGAGAGGGATTTGCACTCTGTTTCCCCACTGAATTCTCTCCAGCAAATCTTCTTCAGCCTTCTGGAACACGTGTTGACCTTCTGGGTGAGATCTGAACGTTCCCACTCAGTCACAGGAGCCACAGGGAGGAAAAGGTGAAGGGGTGTCTTTCGCTTGACCCCATGTGCAGACGCACTTCCTGTGTGAGGGTAGCCCCCGGAGGGGCTAACGGCTGGGATCTTCCCCGGGGGGGGGGGGGGGGGCGCCTGGGAACGTCCCCACGTTTGCAAAATCGCGCTCGACAGCAGCCCCGCCCCTCGGCAGCGCGGACGTCAGGGCCTTGGTGTTTGCCGAGACGAGGACACGGGAGCCCAGAGAAGTTCAGTGACTTCCCAAGGTCACACAGCTAGGAAAGGGCACAGTCAGAACTAGAAGCCACACCCTCCGGGGCCTGCTTTCCTCTGCACGGTCCCCGTGGCCCGTTCCTTCCCTCCGCAGCGGGACACGGCATAGACCAAAGCGGACGGATCTGAGGCGGCCCCCGTCCTACCTGTACACGAAAGAACCGACTATGGTTTCTGCTCTCCGGCCAAGGTAGTGACTGTCCTCCCAGTGTTTGTTTCCTGTTCTGTCCCCTCAGTGACAACCCTGCTACCCAACTGCACCTGAAGACGCACACGAATTCCCGAGACCTGAAGGAAGCCGTGCAGAAAATCAGCCAGAGAGGAGGGCTGTCTAACGCGGGTACGTGGGCAGAGCCGGTCCCCGTCTTGCTGCCACGGCTCTCTTTCTATGTGACTGTCCCCCAGTAGCCCATACTGGAGAGGGGAAGTACTAGTAACCCAGCAGGAGACTCCCACGGTACCGGTATCCCTTCTGCAATGTTGTCATGGGTTTGGGACAAGGGTCATTATCCCACACGTGCTGGGGGGTTCAGGCACGCGCAGTCCCTGGGGGTGGCGGCCTTCACCGGGACAAGCAGGGCCGCTGTTGTTCCTGTTTCCTGATGGGTCTTCAGTCACCGAGCACTCGACCCAGTTCCACTGGGACAGCCTCCCAGTGCCCCCCAGGGCGTGTTGTCATCAGCTCCCATTACAGTGATGCCTGTGCAAGGAGACGATCTTGGTTTGGAGCTGAGTCTGCTGTGATGTGTGAGCCTCGGGGGACGTGGGGTACCGGAAGTGCAAGGGCTCGTGCTCGACTGGGCGGGGACAGAGACCCTGTGTTATCCGCTCGCTCGGAGGTGACTGGGCAGTAGGGAGCCGTGTCACGCTAACCCAGCTCAAAAGCTGTCGATGAGCCGTGTCCATGGCTGACGCCCATGTCCCAGGGACCCTGTCCCTGCCACTGAGTCCAAGGAGATGGGGAAGTGAGCCACAGTGGCAGAGCACAGGCGCACGCAGGACCGCCAGCTTCCCCAGCCTTCCCGCAGAGCCCTGAGCTCCAAGGCCCTGCCCCTCCCCAGGGCAGAAAATCACTTTCTGAATTCTGCCACCACGGTCCCCTTAGGAACCCGCTTCGGCTAGGACCAGAGGGGGGAGGGGGGCTTCTGACGCAGCTGCCCGCCCCGAAGCCGCGCCCTGCCCCTACCCTTGACACCCGCGAAGCAAACGTCTGTCCCCACCACCGGCAGCGCCAGTGACAAGACACGGCCCCCAGTCCTGGCGGCAGAGATGGCAGACGCAGAAGTACCGTCTGCGCCTCACGGTCACCTTGGAAATCTCCTGTGTCATTCCCGAGACGGAAACACGTGCAGACCGTGCTGTGAGGGGCTCGCAAGCAGGCGGTTTTCGGATTCCCAGCCTCCGCTCTCAGGGCAAGCCGGAAGGTGGCTGGAGGGTGTGCCGAGCGCTAACTGGCCGTGACCTCCAAATTTAAGGTTGGGTGAGGTCGAGGTGGTCTTAGGGCTCCCTGTTCCCAGTCTGCAGGCAGCTAACATGAAGCCAGAGGGAACTGCCGGGGCCCTGGGCATTGGGGGAAGTGAGCCTTGGGCTACGAAAGTTCTCAGAAGCCAGGTGTTCCCTCAGCACCTACGTTCCACACAACCGGTCCACATGAGGCCTTCTCTAAGGCATTCCTCCAGCAAGTGCCCACGTAACCATTTGATCCTGTCACTTGGCAGGTAAGATTATGCGAGCCAGTGGAGCCAGATGCTGGCCCAAACCAGAAAAGCGCTGAGAGCAAGGACATTAAGGCCAGTCTTACGCACGGGGTTCTCAACTTTTACTTAGGCTGAGACCCCTTTGAGAATCTCCTGAAAGCTATGACCCTTCTACCCAAATAGATACTTACACACATGAAACATTGTGTGATTTCAGGAGATTTATGGATACACACCCCCAGTACCCCAGGGGTCCACAGAACTTTACTGTATGCAACAGTGCTGACCGTAGGGCGACCAGGCATCCCAGTTTGCCCAGGAGCAGATGGGCCTTTCAGTGCCAAAACGGGGGAAGTCCTGGCACACGGGGACAAGGGGCCACCCCAGTTGACTCGGAAAACTTCCCGAGGCCCGTGACAATGGGAAACACGTGCTCGAGAGAGGCACCCTGGAGGCCTCGTGGAAGCTCACAACACTGACTCTCAGCTGAGGCAGACCGCTGCATGCGAATCCAGGCACAGAGCCGTGGGGTGATCGGCCCGGGCCCCACAGCCGGCAGTCGGCACAGCCAGGGGTGCAGTCTCTGAGCTCTCAGGGGGTGCAGCGCTTCCCTGGCTAGCCACACCTGTGCCTCTGACATGGAACGGAGCAAAAGTTGCCCCTGAACCCAGACTACCGCCCTGCACACTCAGCAGCTCCCGGAGCACAAGGCTCACCCTGAGCTGCAGGAGGCCAGCAGAGGCTCCTGTCACTCCAGGCCACTGCTCTCAGGGACAATGCGAGGCCAGCTGGGGGCTGGGGGCAGGTGGAGGTTCCAGCACTCAGGCAGAGAAGGAACTCCTTTATTCCTGCGAAAGTCCTTCTCACTGCTTACTGGTCCCTAAAACTTGCTTTTTGAATATGAGAGAATTAGAAGTTTAAGGTTTGAAGTGAAACCGGGGAGGGAGGTAGATAGTGGTGATGGTTGCACAACACGGTCAGTGTACCCAGTACCACTGGGGTGTGCACCTAAGTGTCCCCAGTGTGGTAAACGAACAACAAACAAGAGGGGGATGAGGGTGCTTTCCTGGACCTCTTCTTGCTGCTGGGATCCATTCTCATCATTATAATGGCATCGTCACTCCAAGCACGAGCTTGCTTTTCCTTCCAGGCCGGGCCATCTCCTTCGTCACCAAGAACTTCTTTTCCAAAGCCAACGGGAACAGAGGTGGTGCTCCCAACGTGGCCGTGGTGCTGGTGGACGGCTGGCCCACGGACAAGGTGGAGGAGGCCTCCCGGGTGGCCAGGGAGTCAGGAATCAACATTTTCTTCATCACCATCGAAGGTGCCGTGGAACCTGAGAAGCAGTACGTGGTGGAGCCCAACTTCGCAAACAAGGTGTGTATCTGCCCCGAGAGCCACCCCACGTACGGGTCCCCCGCACGTTGCAAAGCTGTAACAGCCATCCAGGCCGTGTTTGTCACACCTTCGAGTGGGCGTTAGGCTCACACGGGGGCTCACATGGGGGCAGGAGGGGCTAGTACCTCTGGGACCTGAAACGACCCTCTCAAAGCAAAACCTCACAGGCCCTGATGAACTGAGGCCAGCACCGGCCCCTTGGGAGGAGCACTGTCCCCAGGGTCTCATGCAGAGGGTCTCCTGGGCTCCTCTCGCAGCTCAGGGGACCTCAGCCAGGCCGCCCAGCAGGCCTTCACGCCAGCACGCACAGGGGCACACACACTGCCCGGGAAGCAACCTGACGCACAAGGAAAGAGGGGGCACTGCACCAGGTCGGGGAGACCGTGTCTCCACACACGCAGGTGCCCAGCACCGCTGCTGTCCTCGCACGACCTCGCGGAGGCTGCCCGGTGGGGAATCCCTCCTCCCCCGCCCGCTGGGGCAAAGCCCACCTTACTCACCACCTCGTCTGTGGAAAGTTCTACGAATCCCATTGTGGCGTTCATAACCCAATTCCAAACCGGTGCTGGGACACTTTTGAGTCCCTTCTTGTTTTAAAAGAACTTTTTTACTGTACAAGTTGGCGTGGCGTCCTCGGGTCCACGATGCTCTCTGTGTGACCCCTGGAGAGGCGGGGGCGAGGAGGCAGGGAGCCAGTGCTCCCCTGTCGGACACGAGCCCGGTCCCTTCCCGGAGCTCCATGTTTGTCTGCAGCTGCCTCCCACTTCCTTCTGGAACGAGTTTGGGCACAAGTAAATAAGGGCTCGTCGGCCTGGGGGCAGGGCTGGCTGGGGGACGGCGCTGGGGCTTTCGGGCACAGAGATGTGTGTTCCAGGGTGTCCCTGGCCTGCTGGCCCTTAGTCCATCCCTGCATGACGGGGCTGGGGGTTTCCAGTTCCAGTTCGTCGGGCCAGGGTGGTGGTCGTGGGGAGAGTCCCTCCAGGAGCATCTAGTGCAACTCCTAACATGAGTGGGCCCCCTGCTCGCTGGACACAGGGCTGCTCTGGAAACTTCCATAGCCATTTCTCGGGCGTGCCTTATTTTTCCGATCAGAACAAAGCCTTTCCCTATTCCTCTCTCGCGTGGGTGCCAGTCTGGTGGCCGGCTGCCCGCACGAACGAACCGAGGACGCCGCAGGGCGCACATATGAAGCCGTGACCAGTGCTCCCTTGGGATGGGCTTCACGGAGACCCAGCCGTGGGGTGGGGGTGAGTCCAGGGCTCGTGCGAGGAGCTCGGGCCCCAGCGAGTGCCTAACTGGGTGAACCGAGATGGAGAAAGAGCCGTAGGAGGACTGACGAGTGCAGAAAACCAGAGCCTGTTGGCCTCCTCCCCTGGTCAAGGGTGATGGGGACAGACTGGAGAACTTGACCCCTGACCTGGCCAGCGGCCCGCCCTCTGTCTTCCAGGCCGTGTGCAGGACCAACGGCTTCTACTCGCTCAGTGTGCAGAGCTGGCTGAGCCTCCACAAGACGGTGCAGCCCCTGCTGAAGCGTGTCTGTGACACAGACCGGCTGGCCTGCAGCAAAACCTGCCTCAACTCGGCCGACGTCGGCTTCGTCCTGGACGGCTCCAGCAGCGTGGGCACGGGCAACTTCCGCACGGTTCTCCAGTTCGTGGCCAACCTCAGCCGCGAGTTTGACATTTCTGACACGGACACGCGCATCGGGGCCGTGCAGTACACCTACGAGCAGCGGCTGGAGTTTGGGTTCGACGCCTACAGCACCAAGGCAGACATCCTCAATGCCATCAAGAGGGTCGGCTACTGGAGTGGCGGGACCAGCACCGGGGCCGCCATCCACTTCGCCCTGGAACAACTCTTCAAGAAGTCCAAGCCCAACAAGAGGAAGCTCATGATCCTCATCACCGACGGGAGGTCCTACGATGACATCCGCATACCGGCCATGGCCGCGCATCACAAGGGTAAGCTGGCCCGACTGAGCAGCCTAACGCCCAGCATCCCTCTGCTGCCTGGGGGGCCAGTGGGACACGGAGGGGACTGTCCTTTGCATGTATTGGCTTTGTCAACTGCCTAGAATGTTCAAAACCACAGGGAGACTACAAGGGGTGTAATGAAACACTGCAGGACCCTCTGAGAGGCAGGGGGCACCAAGGTCATTTCTATGGTCATGACAAACCCAAGGCCTGCGGATGACAGGGGACATCGCCTTCTCCTTTATGTCCCACGCCCTGAGTCATTGCACAGGGAGATGTGTCACAGTGGACTCTACTTTCATTTTACTAGAGACCACCAAGTTAGAAATTTGAAGAAAACTTTTTTTTAAAGAAAAGTGTTGTTTTTGTAAGCAGCTACTAACCAGATGCAAAGGAATTTTCATGCGAAATATTTAAAGAGATATTTCCGTATAAAAACTTGTAAGAGGGCAACAGAAAGTTTAATCCCATGAAAAAAAAGAGCAAAATGTTTTTGGTGAATGTGTAGAGAACCAGTCACATTTCATGGAGTGCCTCTCACAGAATCTATGTACAGTCGCCATCTTTAAATTGTCAGGAAATATCAGGTAAATACAAACAACCTGAAGAGTGACAGGTGTAATAGTAACTACGATAGCAAGAGTGAACCCAGTGGCCGGTGAACACCGAAGACCACAGGTAAGTGCTAGTAAGTGGGACCCACTCGGGGCCTCACCCAGAGGGTGGCCTTGGCCTTCTCCTCGCCAGGACACGCACAGCCTGCAGGAGGTGTCCTGGGGACCATCGGGGCAGCTCTCAGGAACTAGGACCAGAGATGCCAATTCCATGGAGGCAGTGAGCACTGTGTCCCTGTCAGAAGTGCTGGTATAAGGTCCTCTACCACGAGGGCCAACTCAAGGATCGGAAAACTCGATTTCTAACACGGTTTGTGTTGTCTCTGTTGGGGTGGGCAGGCAGCTTCTCCATCTCAGTGCAGAGACGAGGGCTTAGTCAGTCTAAGCCAGCCCTGTTCTGTCACAAAGCTGCTACTCTGCCACTGCCAGCGTTTTAAAGCCCCAAGCTGGCTCTTCCCGTTGTAGACACTATTCAAGGAGACACCAGAGGGGCAGGAACACCGACGGGCAGTGTAATGAGCAGCGCAGAGAACCACGTGCAGTGCGGGTAGCTCAGCAGGACGGCACTCAGGTCGACTCTGGAGATGGTGCCCTGGGCCACTGTGGGGAGTTGGGGGTGAGGGGCCTGGGCAGGAAGGCCCGTCCCACTCCGGCCATCCTGAAAGGGGCAGGGGTGTAGCCTTTTCTGTAGAGTAATGTCCTGTACCTGCCGACCACCCCCACCCCAAATCACAAAGCATACCCCAGGCCGTCTCCCCATTTTCCCACTGAGAAGAGGTGCCGCGTCTCTGAGTCTGGCCTCTACTCCCGGGGCCACCTTGCTCCCTGCTGCAGCCCCACCCCTTTTATCCCACTCGACTCTTGCCCGTTCGCATCTAGATCTTCTCAAGTCCCTCTCTTCCTAAAACATAATTATTTTTTAATTCTCTTTGGCCCCGTGTTCTGCTCCCGTTACCGCCTGCCCCTCCCTTCCAGCCACACCTCTGGAAAGGAGTAGCTGCGGGCGCTGTCCCTGCCTCGTGTTGCCTTGTCACTCTCAACTCACAGCAATGCCTTTGGTTTCCTGGGCATCTGCACCCCGGAAACTGCTCTCTCCAAGCTACCAATGTCTCGTTCTAAATCCACTGAGCACGTTTTTGGTTTCATCTATATGACCTGTCTGCAGCATGCAGCACTGTGGGCCGGCCACTGCCTACCCTTGAAAGCCTGTGTTCACGGCAGTGACGGAGCAGGTGCCAGGTGGCGCTCTCTCGAGGTCCTTGTGCCAGGTTCCTGCACTGGCAATGTGCTTGGATTCCGTGTCTTGTCAAGTCACCCTCAAGCCTAACATGATTCAGTGCTGCTACTTTCGTTAAAAAGATTTTAAACTGACTTTGGACGCACTTAAGGCTCTCTGAGATATTGTTTGGCTCTGCCCAGAGGTAGAGCAGGCTCGTGCACATGGTGTGGTCTGCATGGCACCTGAAGTCTCACGTGTCCCAAAATATCACCCCTCTGCTGCCCCTGGGTATGAAATGCTTATCATGCATTTACTCCATTTTGTCTGGGGGTTTTTCCCCTCAAAATATGATAGCAGCTATATCAATTTTGTTACTGTTTGCATATAGCAGATGTTCATGCTTTGGGGGCACCTTTCTGATTTCAGATTTGGTTGCATTCAACTACCATAGCCCACGGAGCAACAGGAAGGCAAGGACTCATTACTTGGGCACATGTGCTTCATCTAAACTCTGTCCCCACAGGCGTGATCACCTATGCAATCGGCGTTGCCTGGGCTGCACAGGACGAGCTGGACGTCATCGCCACTCACCCTGCCAAGGACCACGCCTTCTTTGTGGACGAGTTTGATAACCTCTACAAAGCTGTCCCCAAGGTCCTTCAGAACATTTGTACAGAGTTCAACTCACAGCCGCGGAACTGACTTAAGAGCAGGCAAAAAAGCACCAGCTGCCTTCCCGACTGGCTCTGGGACAGCACGCAATGCTCTGCGGGGCAGCAAGGGACCGAGGGCTGGGTGGCAGGGGCCGGGGGCGGGCCGGCAGGGGCCCCAGGGCATGGGGAAGGACGTGCTGTTGTTATTGCCAGCGTGGTGGCTTTTCGTAGTTCAAAACTTGGAGTTAGATGATCCTAAATTTGTAGCATGAGCCAAAATGATCCATCCTTTCGAGGGTGTTGGGGATTTTACATTTTGACGATCGGTTTCAAAATAACGACTCAGAATAGAGTACAGCACTTACGACAGGCTTAACCAAAGCTTTTGTGAGACTTTTTGGTTTGGTTTGGTTTGGTTTGGTTTTTCTCATTAGAACTCTGTAACCCTCAACAAGTTTCACTTTTGTCATGACAATATAGGAGTTGCTTAATTAAATATTAAATACTTAGAAGGATTCCACGTGATCATTCTGTGTCGTGGGCAGTGCTCACAGGATTCGTGGCGGGGCCTCCGTCTCTCTTCTCATTCCCCAGAGCACTTGCCGAGACTGGAGGTGACAACACACCCCACGGGGGACAGAGGAAATGTGGCAGCGGCATAGCTTCTCTGCGATCTGAGTCGCTGTTCCCTGCATCCTCTAGCTTTAGGAGCAGTGGGGGAAGGGCTCTGAGAACCAAGCTGATCTGGTTTCGAAGCCGTGCACCACTCTCTGGGCCCAGGCTGAGCGTCGGAACCCCACGGAGACTAACATGCCGCTTCCCGGGCCCCATCCCAACACCAGTCGAAATCGAAGTCTTCGGGAATAAGGCCCGACGGGCGTGTTGGAAGAGGGCTGGGGGAATGCTGCCCTGCTGCCGGGATGGAGAATTACTGAGCTACCTCTGAGCGGTCAGTGTCATCACTGCGTCCTGGGAGAGCCCTGTTCCTGCCTGTGGTTGCGGATCTGTTGTTGCGGGTCAGATCCGGTGTAGCATTTCATTTGTTAATTAGATGCTACCATTAATAGTTGCATTAAAACAAGCCGGGTTTGGCTGAATCTGCTGGTTACTTCCAGTTTCTGCCAAGGATTCGCCGGGTAGGATATGAAATATGTGCACTATCGGGAAATGGTCAAAACACTCTTACACAGAGATGACTCACTCACAAGTTATGTTTTGTAAAAATCTGGGTTGAACAATGCTGCCGTGAATGGAGACAAAAAGATAGCACCTGGGTCAGTACTTGGGACGAACTATTTACATTAACAAATATGAATTGAAGATATCATCCATTTAGCAGAATTTACATAGAGCTATCCAAATCTTGGTACTCACAAAGAGAATATATCCTCAATTTAAAATGTTGTGGTATACAAAAAAGAATCATTAAATGTGTCAGCAATTTCAAACTTCTTAACCATAAATTTTACTTTGAAGGCAATTGCAAACAGGCATGTTCAAAAACTTCAAAATATAAAAACTATTTTCAAAAAGAAAATTCTTCGTAAAGAGACCAGTGACATGTTATTAGCGATAGATTCAACTAAGAAACTAATTAAAGAACTTAAGTACTAGGGACAATTACTCTAACTATATTTTTGAATGTGTAGGTAATTGATATAAAGGAGTTTGCTTTTTATTGTTGCTTCATGTACACATGTGTTATTTTCAGTTTTTTAAGAAAAATTTTTTTTTGGAGAATAGGTTTGGAATATAATTATTTTATAGGGGCCTTAATATAAAACCAATTTGTCATCAGTAAGTAAATATTTCCAAAAGCAGTATAATTTTAATGACTTTGGTATCCTCTTTCATTCACAAACTTGCCCCAGTTTTGAAAATAAATTATACAGTCCTCCTAGTTATAGAGACTATAATTTTGAAGATAAATGAAACCTCCTCAAACGAGCCCATTGTCTATCTGTTGTCAATAAATATTCACGTGTGAAGGAAAGCATCATCAGATGCTCAGAGGCCATGGCATCATCAGAATTGTCTGCATGGATGTTCGAGCCACCGAAGACGGTGGCAGCAGTCGGGAGAGGGCAGCAGCGACCCACGCTCAGGTGTGTCTAGCCAGTGAGAGAAGGTGAGTGGGAGGGGGGTTGGGAGAAGGCAGCAATAACAGGCATGAAAGGCTGAGGCGAGGTCTTCCAGGGAGTGGGGGTGAAGCACAGACCTATGCCCCATTCCAGGCCTGACATCCATGGAGTGAGACGGAATAAGGAGCTTCCACTCAGAAGCTGCAGAAGACAAGCAGATTTCAGGTCAATGGAAGCAAGGAGGGGTCCGTGGGGAGCTCACTGACAGTGAAGAGGTCAGGCAAAAGCCTGGGGCAGGAGTGGGGCTGGGTCAGGTCAGGTTTGCACAGAGCAGTTTGGCCATAAGGTCCTGGTGGTGATGGGTGACATGCGAGGCTGGGATATAAACACCACTTGCTTAACCTAAACTGTGCCCAAACGTGCGGGGGCAGTGCTAAAATCTTGCACTAGAAACAGAGCCTTACCGACAATTCATGTCAAGCCCTCCAGTGGCAGAAAGGAAACCCAGGCCAGAAGGAACTTGTACAGATACAAAGGGGAACAGAACTAGAATTCAGATTCCCCTGGTTTCCAATCTAGGGACTCATTTGACTGCCATCTCGGGGGCATCTAGCCCCCATCTCTGTCTGTCTCTGTCTCTCTCTCACATACACACACACACACACACACACACACACACACACACATACATACACCTGGTTCTGCACAAGCCTAGGCCCTGGGCCAGTCTTTGCAGAGCTCTCTGGGTCTTGCAGGCTCAGAGCCAAGCTCCTCAGGTGGTCTGAGCAGAAAAGATCTTCCATGCCCTTTCTCTTCCAAGTCAACCAAAACAACCCGACAAGGAGCATTGAGGCAGCTTCGCTGGGTGCATAGTGCATCTAACTTCTTACCTCTCAGGGGTCCAGGCCCCTTGAAAGAGGTTTCTCCACTATAAGTTTTGCTACAAGGCTCTGCTAAAAATTTTCAGCCACACTGACAGGTTCGGATATTTCTTGTTTCTTGAGGCTCCTTAAACCCTTTTGAACAAGACAAAAGCTCTGCAAAGCAAGTTTTCTAGCAGTCTCAGGGGACCAGCACAGTGTGTAAAGAAGACTGCTTCTGTATCGAGGGAATTTCAGCCTTGAAGAGGAGTTTCCAAATAATAATGTTATCTTCCAGTCACAATCCTAAGAAAACTTCTCCTCTTAGATTGCCAACACAGCAAGGTAGTAAGTAAGAAATATCCTTGAAAGCATGAATTCAATTACTTTGGAAAGAGACATTTATTCAACTAATGCCTTTGAGGAATTCACAGTTCAGTGGGGAACCACATACAAACGAACAATTAAAATCGTATGATTCCTATCATGGGATTATGCACGAAGTGCATGACTGGTGATCACAAACAACCTCATGAGAAATCAAATCCTAATAGTGCCTAACAGTCAGTGACTGTCTGCTGCATGCTGGGCACTGTCCTAAGGGCTTTGCGTGTATTAACTCACTTATCCCTATAATTTGCTGAGAGAGGTGCCATCAGCATTAATTCACATTTTCCAGATCATGCAACCGAGGCATGGACATGTCAAGTCACTTGCCCAAGGCCACAGAGCTGATGGAAACCCAGACTCTAGGCTCTACAGACTTAGTCGCTTTGTGTTTTTTTTTGTTTTTTTGTTTGTTTGTTTGTTTTTTGTATGTGGGTAGCTCCCTGGTTGGGAATCGAACCCAGGCCGCAGCGTGACAGCGCCAGCACTGAGGCCTTAAGCCACTACACCATCAGGGAACTCCCCACACTTTGCTTCTTAAAATGGTGACATATGAAATAACCAAAGTGGCTGCTTAGGGGGTTCTTTAGTAAGCTTGACAACTTAAAATATATGTGTAATTCTACAAAGTGTATTCTCAGGATCTATTAAATGTGCAAACTGAAGAGTCTATGAAACGTTCAATGCAAACTACACTTTCCCTTTCACTCCTCCTGACTGATCCTCTGGACAGCCATCCTGCCCTCCCTTAGCAGGGGTGATTTTCATCCATCATTTATAGTCCCTGCAGCTCCCTCAACCTCTGGGCTCCTCATCCTCTTGTTAAACTCCTAGTCACCCTTCAAGTCTCAGTCCAAATGCCACCTCCTCTTAGAAGCCCTCCCTAACTTACTCAGACAGACTTAGGCTCTCTGGATACAGAATCCTGACCCACCTATTTTCCAGCAATCTTTCTAGTCTGTTCTCATGAGGGGCCACAAACCACACATGCAATCAGGAACACAGAAATCGAGAATGAGAATTAAGTCTAGTTCTGACTATGCCTGAGTCATCTGACAGTGCCAACCCCTGATACAATGGCCCTGGTAGAATGGGAGTCAGAGATATCTCAGGAAGAGGGAAACAGTATGACAACAAGAGAAAGACAGGATCTAATTCCATCCAGACTCCACTACTCTCTCCAATACCCTTCAAAGGTGCATTACTGTTATAATCACTGTTTTCCTAGGACTGGAATCCTCTCCCAGTATCTACCCACAGGATAATTGCTCCTCACATTCTGTTCTCATTTTTCCTACAGAAATGAAAATCCCATTTTCTGTTTACATTCATGAGTTTCATTTAACAAAAATGTTTTAAGCACTTATAATGTGTCAGGCTTTCTTTTATAGGCATTGGGTTCTACCCTAGCCCCTGTCCAAGGAACTTGGAGGCTAGTGTGAGAGAGACACGCATAAACAGAAAACATGTGACAGACGAGGGTGGGAAGGCTTCCTGGGCGACGGGGTCTCTGCTGTAGCCGGATGAAAAAAGGTGGAAAAGCTGTCCCGGCACAGGGAATGATGGGAGCAATGGCAAGTTGGTATGTAAGAGTGGGACACGCAGGGAGAATTACAGCATGAAACTTGAGGGCAGAGTATCAGGAAACGAAGCCAGAGAAAGGGCCAGGGGCCAGGCCATGGAAGGTGGTGTTGGTTTTCCTGGTTGCAAGTAACAGAAACTCAGTTCACAGTAGCTCAAGCAAAGGCAGAATTTCTGGACAGAAACTAAAGTAACTCATGAACCCCAAGTTCAGGGAGACAGCGGAGCCTCAGAAAGGTAGGGAAGGATAGGAGGACCAGGTAGGCTTCTCACTCCATTCTTCTCCAGAAGGATCTTCTTCGGGAAATTGTTGAACAACCCTGTAGACCAGCAGTTCTCAACCTGTGGGTCACAACCCCTTTGGGGGCCGAACGACCCTCTCACAGGGGTCGCCTAAGACCATCGGAAAACACATGTCAGACATTTACATGACGATTCATAACAGTAGCAACGTGACAGTTATGAAGTAGCAACGAAAATAATGTTATGGGGGTCACCACACCATGAGGAACTGTATTAGAGGGTCGCGGCGTTAGGAGGGTTGAGAACCACTGCAGTGTAGACAGAACAGAGGGAAACTCCTCACCCAGACAAGACTGACCCCAAGACGCAGCCTGCTTCAGGAGGGCCACCAGCAAACCACGTCTTTCCGTCAGATCACCTTGCAGTTAATAACCTGTGGAAATCCCTTGAAGCATCGAGTTGCCTTGAATGCTGGCAAATGTGTGTCCACAAGCACCCAAGTTTGGAAAACCAGACTCAGGCTCAATAATGGTCTTCCTCTGTTTTATTTAGAAGCTTCACCCAAGCAAACCAATGACTGGCTCTCTGAGACACCCTTTCACTTCCCAATGGCTACAGATGTTCCTTGGGTTTCGGGCCTTGTCAGGGGGCAGAGGTGCTGGGACCCACTGGGTCGTGGTATGCTGGTCTGACTGAGGAGAAATGTACTATTTCAATAACCACCCACGGAGAAAACAAATTAGGTTGAAAGACCACTATTCAATGCAGGCTTTGCTCTTTTTCTTTTCCTTCTTTCTTTTTTTTCTTTTTTTACATGTCTTATAATTGAAAAATACTGAGCTTAACTTTCTTCCTGCCATCTCTCTTAAACAAACTGGCTCGGTAGCAAACAAGCTGCCCAAATAAGCAAATGCTACACTCAGCTTGGCCGCTGAGACTTTCTTATAAAAAAACACAATTCCGGCTGAATAGCTCCTTTCTACGACTCCTCTAGGTTCACACTTCGCGGAGGTGAGCAGGGTGCATTCAGGTTAACTGGGTTCTCAACAAAGAGCCTTTACATGACGGCCCGAGGCACAGAAACCCGAGGGTCTGGAAGTCATGGAAACTGTGTCAATACTCAAACAAGACCCCAAATCATTTTAATTATTGTTGGTCTGACATCCCCAAGGCATCGGTAAATCTGCATCTTGATATTATGATATTGATTTTTTTTTCCAATTATCCTAACACTCTACAAGTTCTCCTTGGAATCAGAGTGAAAGGGAGTTTCTTTCCAACCTCAATAGGGGGGTTGTGTGGTGTTTTAAAGCCAAAGAGGGAACAGGGACAAGTCAAAGTTTACAGACCACTGTGGTAATGACTGTGGTGTGTTTAAGACACACACCAAGCAAAATAAATGAGTCGATGAAGTTCTCTGAAGGGCAAAGCAGCAGTGTAATTTGGTTTTCTCCTAAGAGAACACCCTCATTGAACTGGGGCACAACTGCTGTGTGGAAACTCAGGGGATCTTTCCAGCTGCTGTGACCTAAATGCAAGGCCTGGAACACCCACACGCCTGTTCCTCCCTACAGAGAGGGGGCATTCTCCTGAAGTGGAAAATCAGACCTTTCATTCTGGAGTCGTGCTAATCCTGGACAGTTAGCAAAGATCTGTGGAAACAAAATATCGGTGGAGCCGTGGCAGCCTGGGGGCGGGGGCCGGGGGGGCAGAGTTGACAGCCACGACGGTCCTGGCAGGACTGCAGTCTTGCTCATGAGCAGATCTGGGACATCCCTCAGAGACCCCCCAAAATACTTGCTCCTACACTATGCCAATGAGGACAAGCCAATACAACTGAGTAATCCTTGCTCATTTGACTTCATTTGCACCCCCAGGCCAGGGAGGCCTGGGGAAATTCTGGTGACAAGAGTAAAACCAATCATAGACATCAGTTATGAAGTCCCAAATGCGCCATGAACCGTGCTGCAGCTTTACATTCACCATGGCATTGAATACACAGAATTCATATTGTCAGATAGGTGTGTATTTCAAAACCATTCATCTCCCAAACTTCGTTTGAAATTTCTCTTGAATGACAATCACAACTGGGACTCGGCTATGGAATGAACAGTATTTTAATAGTTCATTCCATCCTCAATTAGTATTCCATTTCCCAAATGAGGACGGTGAGACTCAGAGAGGTTAAGGAGTTGGCCAAGGTCACACAGCAAGTGGGAAGGAGAGCTGGGCCATGAACCTAGGCCTCCTGACTCCGGCTTCAGTGCTGACTTGCGTACAGAACAGCCTCCTTGCCTGCTCTGCTTTCTCCTCTCTTTTTGCCTGTGAGTCACCAGCTACTTTACCCTCAGCCCTGTGTCTCTCCTCCTCCAGCTCCCACCTTTTCAGCTCCACGTGTTTTGTGCTGATATTTTTTCTCCATTTTCTTCTCAGCAGCATGGAATCCGGGCTCGTGGAAGTTACTTAGGAACTGCCTTTTGCACTCCCTGGGCAGCTGAGGGCTGAAAAGGAAGAAGTCCCAATACGAAACTTCCCCCAAACTTTCTATTTTAAAGAGAAGGTATTTGGTTAATGAATTGTTTTGGCTTTCAGGGGATTCTGAACATTTACAACAACTAAGTGTTTTAGAAACAAATTGCTCTGGGGAATTTTCTTTGACCAAACTGGAATTATATATCCAGATAATTACCTTGAGAGAAAGCCGATTCAGATCTGTCAGGTGCCTCGCCAACTCCTGACTCCACGGTAAAAGCCTTTCCCATATCTGCTTCCTTCCACAGTCAAAATGGGGTGGCCACTCCAGGGAAATGGCTCTTCAACGGAAGTTTCCACTCTAAGGCAGAGAAAGAACAGACTTTATTCAGGTGAACAGTTTGCAACACGGAGAAATGCGGCCTGGGGCGGAAATCAGGTGTGCTCCCATAGGACAGGGGAAACTGCTTTTTATAAAGTTCCCGCCCTGGGTCCTGATTGGTCCGTTTTTATATAAATGCCAAATCAGACAGTTCTGATTGGTCCAAATCATACATTCTGATTGGTGGTTATGGAGCCTCTTCGATTGGTCAGATGTAAATAAGAATATAGTTGTGCAGTTCTGATTGGATGGGGCAGGTGTCAGCCCATTGGTTAAAAGGCCACGCCAGGCACTTCCTTATAAGGGTTTGACGGTGCAGGTGGGAACCCAGTGCGGAGGCTAATGGCTCAGGCTGAAATGCAGAGTGCTTGAGAGACCTCGGTCCCAAATGGCTGCTGGGCTCTGGTTCTGAATTTGTGCTCAGTTAATCATGAGCAGTCCTACTTGGCAGATATAGTTCTTCTTGAGGTTCACGTGCTCTGCTGTGGCACTCTGGCAACCTTGTCACCTCCACAGAGGCCATGTGGGCAAGGCTCAGCTACAGGATGACCAAAGTCTCGTCGGAATGCCCCAAGATCATCCGAAGAACAAGCCAAGGTAGTCAGTTTGGGAGGACAAGGCCGCTTGCATTCAACTCTCCACCTCATAGGAGGCCCCTACAAAACATTCTTGCCCGCCTCCGTGGTTTCAGTGAGGCCTAGGATTTTTCACCTGGCCCCTCCTTAGACTTCCGTTGTAGCTGATAAAGTAAATTCTCTGCCCTTTAGGATTGTTGCTCCATCACTCACGTTGCTGTCATCGGGCCCCTTTTGTATGATGATGTCCTGTGAGAGGAGAGCTCACTATGTAGTAAACTGTCTTAATCCACTTGGGTCTTTTATGTCCTTACCTGCCCAACCTATTACACAGTGACAAGCCCATCCAGCCATGGTGGTGATCTCTGTTGCATCGGGACTGTCTGGCCACTCGACAGCAGCTATTTTTTCTAGATGCTCTAGGAAGCTCTCCCTACCACAACAGTGTCCCATCCAAAGGTTTCTGAATGCCCCTGGCCCTGCATATCCACAGCAATGCCGAGTCCTACCCTGGTCACCGGCCCCAGCTGCAAGTGACTGGGGAACATTGTTTTACCTAGGAGCAAACTGCAGGACAAAGAAATATCTCTTTATACCTATGAACATTGGCATTTACACTGCCTTCACCACAGTGCGGGGGGTGGCCTGAAAGCCTTCGGGCTGGGATGGTGCATAGGTTTAGCCTGGGCAGATCGGAGAGTAAGTGACTGCCTGAAGAACCATCCGAAGGAAGATTCTGAGACCAAGGACCTTAGAGAAAGAGATGCCAAAATCGGTGTCTGTCAAGGCAGAGAGAGGGGGCAGTGACTGTTCTCAGTGTTGGTATTTACCCGCCTCTATGGTTTAAGGAGCAAGGCTGCATCTTGAAAAGCACATTTGGGGAGTTAAAAAAGAGCTTCTTAGCTTTTCCTCATGAATGTGGCATTGTCTCTAAGTTCTCTTAAATAAATTTCTTTATTTCCTGAAAAAATGAGGACTGAAGAAAAGTAGTTGTACTTTTATTTGACTTCTTTAAGGAGGTTTCTAAATAAATCTCCTGGAAAGATGCAAGTTATAAATGTTTCTAAACCAAGAGGTCTTTGTAATGTGTTGCTTTTGGTTACCAGGTCCAGAATTCTGCACAGTGAGGTTTCTCGCTGTGGACCAGGCACTGCTAGCAGCAGCTGCCCCAGGCCTGCGGGGGTGGAGATGAGGAGAAGGGAAGTGGGAAACCAGCCTTCCTGAGGGGCTTTCGTGTGCCTGGCACTATCTTTGAAGGACTTAATTGGTATAAGAGATGTGAAGGCACCATTTTTAGAGGGGAAAACAGAAACTCAGAGCATGGGGAAGTAACTTGTGTCCAAGTCACTTATCTAATAAATGGCAAGTTTAAACCCAAGTCTGTCTCCGAAAAAAATATTATTTAAATAAACATAATTTAAGTAAATGCAATAAAATTACGCACCAACATTTTGGGGAAAACAACCATTATTTAAGGTTTGTTCTTCATAGAAGAAAACAGAAAGCCAAAAAGCTAACATGCCATGGAACAAAATTAAGTGATGCAATGAAGAAGGTTCAAATTTATAAATTCTGAATAACATGAAAGGATGCTCGAAATGTGGAGTCAGAAATGAAGAATTATTTGAAGAAATATTGTTTTAGAACTTTCAGGTATATATAGGACTTCTCATATGACTAGACTAGAACATTCTTTCCTAGAAGAATGAAGAAATCCTATACTTTCTCCTCAGGCAAGAACACATTAGATCTTACTTGATTTGGGAGTTACATCAGCCACCGGAATGCAGGACAGTAGTAAATACTCCTCATTATCCAGAGACGTTTTGTCATTTTCCTGGATGGGAGGGGGCTTTGATGTCCCCTCCTTGACCTCTCTGGGCAGGATCTTGTCTGGAGAACCTGCCGGAGTACCCTTCATTTTCTTCTTCTTATTATTATTTTCTTCTCAAAACAACAACAACTTAGGTTTTCATTGATTTTTTTTCTGTTTTACAGTTTATTGATTCATCATTCCTTTTGTTGTGCTTACTTCGGGTCTCCTTTATTCTTTTTCTAGCTTCTTAATCTGAAAGCTGAAACATTGGTTGAGTGTGTGCTTTCCTCATATAGTTTAGAGCTATAAATTTCCCACTAAGCAATCTTTAGTTACATTCCACAAATTTTGGTGTGTTGTGTTTTCAATTTTAATCCAAAATACATTCCCCCCCTCCATATTTTAAAATAGACTTTATTTTCAGAGCAGTTTTAGGTTCACAACAAAACCGAGCAGAAGCAATAAGGTATTTCCTATATACCCCCTTCCCCCTGCTCAACAGCTTCTCCCACCACAGGCGTACATGCCTTCTAACTGATGGACCTACACTGACACATCATTATGACACATAGCCCGTAGTTTACAGTAAGGTTCACCCTCGGTGTTGTACATTCTATGGGTTTGGACAATGTATAATGACACATATCCACCTCTACAGTATCATACAGTTTTATTGCCCTAAAACTCCTCTGTGCTCTGCCTATTCATCCAGCCCACCTGCTAGTCCCTGGAAACCACTGTTCTTCTTACTGTCTCCATAGTTTCCACAATGTCATATTCATATAGTTAGAATCATACAGTATGTAGCCTTTGTAGATTGGCTTTCACTTAGTAATATGCATTTAAGTTTCCACCATGTCTTTTCATGGGGCTCATTTCTTTTTAGTGCTGAATAATATTTCATTGTCTGGATGTATCATAGTTTATTTATTTGTTCACTTACTGAAGTACATCTTGGTTGCTTCCAAGTTTTGGCAATTATGAATAAAGCTTCTATAAACATCCCTGTGCAGGTTTTTGTGTAATTATAAGCTTTCAACTCAGTTGTGTAAATACTAAGGAATATGACTGCTGGATTGTATGCTAAGAGTACACTTAGTTTTGTAAGAAACTGCCAAACTGTCTTCCAAAGTGACTGTACCATTTGCATGCCCACCAGCAATGAATGAATGTTACTGTTGCTCTATATCCTTGCCAGGCAAAATACCTTTTACTTTTCCTTTTTAATTTTCTTTTGACCCTTTGGTTATTTAGAAATGTGTTAGTTTCCAAATACTTGGGCATTTTCCAGATATCTTTCTTTTATTGGTTTCTAATTTAATTTTACTGGTCAGTGAACATACTCTGTATGATTTGAATCCTTTTAAATTTATTGAGACTTGTTTTATGGCCCAGGATATGGTTTACACTTGAAAGAAAAAAGTATATTCTGCAGTTGTTGGGAGGAATGTGCTATAAAGGTAAACTAGGTCATGTTGGCTGATAGTCTTACCTGCTTTCTATTTCCTGATTTTCTGTTATTATTGAGAGACAACTGTTGAAATCTCCAGCTGTAATTATAGATTTGCCTATTTCTCCCTTCATTCTATCAGTTCTTATTCCATTTATTTGAAGTTCTTGCTCCATTTATTTGAAGCTCTTTTATTAGATACATAAACTTTTAGAATTATTATGTTCTTTTGATGAATGGACCTCCATTAGGAAATGAAACTTTTTATTCCTGGTAATATTCTCTTCTCTGAAATCTATTTTGCCCAATATTAACATAGTCACTGAAGCTTACTCTTGGTATGTCATATCTTTTTCTCTCCTTTTACTTTTAATGTATTTGAATCTTTATATTCAAAGTGGGTTTCTTGAGTGCAGCAGTTCATGTAGGTAATGTCTCATTATTTGTACCTAATCGGTCAATCTTGCCTTTTAGTTATGGTATTTAGATCATTTACATTTAATGTGGTTGTTAACATGGTTAGGTTTAAATATACCATATTGATTTTTTTTTCTATTTGCCATATCTGTTATTTGTTCCCCTTTCCCTTTTCTTTTGGATTGACTGGGTATTTTATTATTATTCTATTTTGTATTTGTTGTTGGCCTAATAGCTATACTTTTTTAAGTGATTGCTTCATGTTCAATAGTATATATCTATAACTTATCAGTCTGTCTTCAAGTAGTATTATACTACTTCGACAGTATAAGAACTTGAAAGCAGTACACTTCTATTTACCCTCTTCCAGTCTTTGTGTTGTTCTCATACATTTTACTTCTACATTTGTTTTGTAACCCTCTGGAGATATACATACATACATATACATATATGTATATGTATGTATGTATATAGGATAGTTCCCTGGCTGGGAATCGAATCCAGGCCACAGCATTGAGATACACCACCAGGGAACCCCGGGATATTAGTTTTTGCTTTAAACAATTATCACTTAAAATGATTTAAAAAGAAGAATTCTTTCTGCTATCAGCTGTTATCAATTCCAGCTGATATTAATTTCCTTATGCCTGGAGGACTTTCTTTAATACAGGGCCTGGCAGAAGTGGCACCATTTTTTGTGAGTTGGTGGTAATCTATACCAAATCTTTTCCCACAAAATCATAAGCATGTAATTCTGTGACATAACATTGACTACTTAAAAGAGGGTGTTATTTCTGCTGGACCCTGTATATCTGGTAGTCATGAATACTATTGGCTCTTGTATGTCTTTGCCTCTGTTTTTGAAAGATATTTCTACTGGGTATAGAATTGCAATTTGAAAGGAATTTTTTCTTCCTTTTCAGTACTTTACTATCAATATGTGTCAATTCTGGGTCATTTTCAACTTGCTAAATTTTCTCATTTTGGGTTGTTTTCCTGCTTTTAAAACTGGAAGCGTTTTTAAATTGGTGGGAAATTGTCCACTGACTATAATATCAGGAGGCAAGCTAATTTGCAAACTCTTCCAAGTGACACCAAAAAAAGAGAAGGCTGGGTAAAGCAATGAGATTTGAGGAAAGGGAAAAGGGAATTGGTGTCCTTACTTTCCAAGGGTAAGGGGAAAGGAATCCAGGAATCTTCAGATGGGATTCTGAGCAAATTCTTGATCTATTTTGATTTCTTCCTCCTCCTCCTTCAACTTGCCAGGGGGAAGTGAGTGTGAAAAATAAGTACTTCTTTTCCTTGAACCATTTATGATCATAGAGCATAGATTAGAGTTAGCATAGATTAGTTTTACCTGTTTTGTACTTCATATACAGGAAAGCATATTCTTTTATATCTGGCTTTTTAGGCTCAATGTAAGTTTGTGATTCAATCTCAATGTAAGATATGAGATTCATTCATAAGTTGCATATAGTTATAAACTGTTCATTCTCATTGCTATATGATTTATCTATTCAATTGTTGATGGATTTTTAGGTAGTTTTGAGTTTGAGGCTATTACTAATAGTGTTGCTATAAACATTCTAGAACATATCTTTTGATGAACATATATATGTAAGCATTTTATTGGGTGTATGCTCAGAAGCAGAATTACTAGATTCCATAGTATGAATATTTCACTGTGGTATATTTTGTCAAATGGTTTTCCAACATGTATGAAGAAATTTACATTCTCACCAACAGTGGGTGAGATTTCTGATTACTTCCATATTTTGCTGACCTGCACAATTTTTTAGATGTAATAAAATAATCCACTAAAGAAATCTACAGAGTAATCTCACTTATGAATATGCATGCTGAAGTTCCAAATAAGACTGCAACTGAAATACTAATTTATAAAAAACAAGAATAACACATTATGACTAAGTAGGCTTTATTCCAAGCATAAGAGTGGCTTAACATCAGGAACTTCACACATAATTCAGCTAGTGAGCAGATTAAAAGAGAGTAATACATGACCACGCTAAAAGATGTTGAGATTAGTTTATAAAATTCAGCAGCTATTCCTAATGAACCCTCTTGATAAAACAGGAAAAAAAGTTATTTAAATGAGATAAGATTCTATACCAAATAACAACACAAATATTCTAAATAACTATTCAAACTACTTCAACTAAAATCAGTAACAGACACAAATGTGTCACCATTATCACTCAACACTAAATAGAGTTTTAGGCAATAAAGATTCTAGAAAAGAATCTGTCAAACATTGAAAAAAATAAGTTAAATTATGTTTGTGAGTGTCATCATTCCATTTCTAAAAATCCCAAGACTCTAAGGAAAATTGCTGGAATTAATGAGAAAGTTATTAAGTATATATAATAAATTTGTTGTATACAAGATAAGTAAGTATACAGAAAAAAATAGGCTATTTAGAATATGCTTTTAGAAATGCAAATGGAAAAAAATAATCCATTCACAATAATAAACAAAAGGCTAAGACACAAGAACACATTTAATAAAAAAGACAGCACTTAAATAAAGAAAACTCTCTGGTCTTACTGAAGACATAGACAAGATCTGAGCAAACAGAAAATGATGTGATTTTCCAAAATTAATCTGTAAATTTAATGCAATTTTAACTCCTTATTGGATAAAATAATCACAACTTCAAATGCCTGAGAATAAACAAGAAAGGTAGTTAAAAAAAAAAAAACGTAGGCAGGAGTGCGGGCTGGGACAAAGCTCTACCTGGCCATTTTATTATATAAAGTCACCGTATACAAGCACATTATAAGCACTGCAATTGAATTATATGATATTGCCATATGTAAAGAGAACTATAAGTGAAATAGTATATTGAGAAATCTCATTATTTATGAAAATTTAATATATGACACAGTTGGTATTTCAAATCATTGGGAAAAGATAGTTTATTTACTAAGGGTGCTGAAACAACTGGCAACCCTCTTGGAAGAAGTAGAGTTGGATCCATAGCTTGCATTCTATACAAAAACAAATTCCAACTGGAGTAAAGACAAAGGTAAAAGCACTGACAACAAAAACCAAAAATGAAATGCATAAGCCATTCTAGGGGATTACACATGCCACCCAGGGATGAAGACCTTACACAATACAGAATACTTTGAAATTTTCATATATTCACAAATGTCCATACTTTGTAAAATAATTTGAATATATACTAATACAAAATTTGTAATAGGAAAAGTTATTATAAGTATGGTTAACAGAAAAATTATACATTTGGAGAAAATTTGCAAATAAGAGTTTATATATAATATACAAAGAGCACTTACAATTTCTTTTAAAGACTTCAAATATGGGCAAATGTTAATGAAAATAAAACATGAATGAAAAAATAAAAATTCAAATTTAAATGTGAATAAAAATATAAATATGCAATTTACCTGAAGAGTAAAATCCAAATGGCTAAGTTTTATATGGAAAACACACTTATCAATGTGGTCAAAAGGCAACTTATAATGGTTGGAAAAAAGTATTTGCAACCCAGAGTAGAAAGTCTTCATATTATATAATATATAAAGAGCTCCTACAAACTAGTTAAATAAAAAGCCAGACACAATAGAAAATGGACAAAAATATGAATAAAAATGAAAAATAAAATAAAGGTAGAAGTAAAAATATGAATATTTGTGGTAGGCAGAATTCTAAAATGACCCCCGTGATCTCTGCCCCTGGTGTTTCTCCCATGGTGATCTACCTTTACAGGGCAAAGGAATTTTGCAGATGTGATTCAGGTTACCAACCAGTTAACCTTAACATCCAGAAATCATCTTGGTGTGCCTAACCTAGACACATGACCCCTTTAGAAGCAGAGTTATCTCTGGCTGGTAGCATAAGGAAACACAGAGAGAGTTGAGCACAAGAGGGGTCTGATGAGTTCTTGCTAGCTTTGAAGATGGAGGGGACCACGTGCAAGGACTGGAGAGCAACCACCTGGCTGACAACCAGCAAGAAAACAGAGACCTCTGTCCTACAACCTCCCTGCAATTGTAGGGAGTCGAATTCTGTCAACAATATGAATGAGCCTGGAAGTGAATTCTTCCCCAGAACCTTCAGTTAAGAGCCTCGCCTGCCACACACCTTTGGGGCAGACTTACTGGACACTGGGAAACCCAATCAAGCCTGCTGGAAGTTCTAACCCACAGAATCATGAGGTAATAAATGGGTCTTGTTTTAAGCTGCTACGTTTGTGGTAGTTTGTTATGTAGCAATTAAATAGTAATCTAATAGGTAATTTAATTATGGGTAAAATCCAAATGACCAAAGAACATATGAAAAGTTGTCCAGATTTACAGTAGTTAGGAAAAAGCAAATAAAACAGCACTGAGAAATCACTATATCCACCACAAGGTGCTTTTTAAATGGTAACAATAGCTGTTGGGGATAAAGGGTAAGAGTA
Organism: Lyroderma lyra; assembly: GCA_004026885.1. NCBI lineage: Eukaryota > Metazoa > Chordata > Mammalia > Chiroptera > Megadermatidae > Lyroderma > Lyroderma lyra. The sequence continues at coordinate 24,800 of PVJL010000271.1, forward strand.
TTTTTGCACACTTACCGATAGATACAGGAATTGTTCCAGCCTTTTTGAGAAATAATCTGTCAACATGTATTAATTTTTTTTTAATCTGCATATTCCTCAACCCAGCACTACTACTCTCGGGAATTTTTTCCATAGAAGTGAAATTCTCATGGTCATGAATATTATGGAAGAGGTTTACTAAGTCATCATCATAGTGTATTATACTGCATTAAAGGGAATGAAATAAGAGCTATACAATAGACTTGGAGAGATTTTCATCATACCTTGTTGGATGAGAAAAGATAACAGAGGATATACGAGGGCTGTACAGAAAGTATCCAGCCATGTAATACAAAAAATAGAGGTTTTCATAGCTGGAGTTTTTCCAGGCAGCACTCATATATAATCCCATTTATCTAAAGCAAACTGACCTACCAAAAAAATGTCATTTTATTTCTAAGATTGTGTATATATTAAGGAAGTTGAAAAAAGCTATACGAGTTCAGACAATTAATTTCGTGAACTCATCCTAGTAGAATACCTCACTGCTGAATATCACTACGGTCACCTTTGAAGTTCTCCCCTTAGGAAGCTGTGCACCGACGCCAGGGCCTCGTCCACCCTTCAAAGCAATTTTGGAACTCTTTTTCTGGAATGGCTGTCATTGTACCCCAAATCTGACCATTAAGTTTGCAAACCCGCCACCATGCATTCACATTGGCAGCACAGTACAAACAACTCAATAAGGTTTTACACATAACTTCTTTAGGACTTCATTTAAACCTACATTCTCCTAAAAATCTGATATTCTGGAAACTGTCAGAAGAGTGACAGTACCACACAACAAAAAGTCTGAATTCAGGGAGTGAATAATAACAATTTGTTGGATGCTTATTACTGTCTGACATTTTATCAGGTGTTTTGTATCTATTATCTCAAATCATACTAATTAGGTAGATCTACAATCCCCCTTTCATAGGTGAGAAACAACTCTGACGAGTTAGCTTGTCTAAAGTCTCAGACAATAAATGTCCTGTCACAAAAATCCTGTAATTTCCTATATGCTGTGTGACCTTAATCATATTTTAATAATTAAAAGAGGTAAGTTTTACATAATATACAGGTTTAACATTATTTTGAGATTTAGTTGAATATCTCATACTCATAGAATTTACTACTCTGATGAGTCTATTAAGGATTTAAAAGTCATCTATTAAATATAAATATCTACTCTAACTTGTTTACTCTATTTTACTCATGAAGCAATTAAGCTGTTCAGCTCAAGGCCGCAAACCACCTGGGCGCCCGGGAGGCATGGTAGCAGCAAACCAAGACAACACACAACTATTCCTAGGAGAGTTAACAGACATTCCGATAATCACCAGCACATCTTCAAGACAAAAGCAGCCCGGAGAACATCCTGAGGGATACTGTCCCAGATTCAACTTCAAAGCAAGCTCCCTGGAGGAATGCCTTTCTTGGCAAACTTCTACTGGAGGAACTTCATACCTCTTTGGAGGAAAAACATGCCAATATGCCAGTCAGTGATAGCACGGCCACCTCAGAGAGTCACAGGGCAAGAGTGGTGGGCCTGGTCTGGGCCCAACACGGTCGAGGTAGGTTTAGGTTTCAAGCTCGAGGAGCTCCCCATTAAGGGATCAGAGGCCAGCAGGTTGGTGTTGGAGAGGTTAGGGAAACAGTGTTTAGAGACACTTCCCTGTCCCCCACATTCTTTGCTCAGTTCCAATGCAGGCAGGACCGAAAAGTGTGGCAGAAAGAGGGTGCTGCCTTGGGTATTTGCCACCTTCCAAGTGAGGTTCAATCCTCTCCACACTTAAGGTGCAGACAGACCTTAGTCTTAGAATAAGTTCTCCACATCTAAATACGTTCGAGATCACCTACAGACTGGCAGGGATGATTTTTGTCCTCTGATCAAGATAAGAGTTTTTTAAAACATGCTGATTACTCAACCAACAAATATTTATCATGCACTTTCTGTAGGGTTAAGGTGCCAGGAGAGGTGCTAAGGGGAGTATAAGAAAAACAAACATGGTCCCTGTCCCAAGCTTATAGACACAGAAGCAAACAAATAACCATTAACTTTTATTTTGTTAGGTGACAACGTGAACAGTACTGAATATGTAAAATCTGAGTTGAGGATGGGATAGAATCAAGGCATTCAGAGTAACACTCCATCCGTGCCTCAAAAAAACGCACAAGATTTTGAAAGATAATATGTGAAATACATTTACAGCTTCCTTAGCAATATTCTCACAAAGTAGTTTCTAAATGTCACACAAAAGAAAACTTTTATGTGTTTATTTGCAGATGCAAGCTGTACATAACATGCATACATTGAGGGCACAAATCTGCCCGGATCTATAACCTTCAAGTTCAAAAGTAAAATCATCTCAGCCTCCAGAAAGCAATGTTTCTAAAGAGAAATAAGTCTGCTTGCAAGCTTTATTTTTTAAATTGGAATCATCAGATGTGTATCCTACAACCATGAGAAATAAGGAGCTGCTTATCTTGCTTGCTTAAAAGGCTGACCAAAAGAAGTAAAAGTATGAATGTTACAGAGTTGGGAGAAAGTTTGATTTCTTCTGATTCTGAGAGATACAAGAAAATTGAATAGTTAGTATTTCATTAAAAAACAAAGCTTCCACTTAAATGAATTATTAAATGGTATTTTGGCTGAATCTGCATACTTTCAAAATTTAACCTTAATGTTACTTCTGAGGGGGGCTATTAACATTATTTATATGATATATATGCTGTATCTTAATGTTCTATTAATTTTAACATGTATCAAATGCACATGGCTCCACATTTACCTGCAAGCTATGTACAAAACTACTGCTTTTCCAGGCAGCAAAAGGCTGAGACATTTATCACATATAAAAACATTCCTACATAGCATTTGAGTATTGGGGATGTGTGTGTCAGGAGTGTTATCCATAAATGACTGTCAAAAAATATGTGAAACTACTGAATTCTTTCTTTAAAATATACAGAGTAAATTATTCCATCATTAGAAATATTCTGAAATATGTAGGCTCAAAGGTCTGTAGAAAAAGATGTTAAATGGATTTTTAAAATGATTTTTAAAGCAGTCAAAATCATTCAAAACAGAACTCATCCTGCAACAACGGTTCTCCTCTTTTCATGAGATTATCACTTGGCTACAACTATTTCTTATGTGTCTAGTCTTCATTCTGACATGTCCAGATGACACAACATACCTGGGCCTATGTTAACATAGCTTCCTAAGACATAATGAAAGCTGTTAACTGACACTTTACAGGGGGCTTTAGGATACTTCTGACATATTTCCTAAAAATCTTTAGAGGGGTGGTCAAAATATGGTGATGGAAGGAGAAATGACTGGGTGGTGAGCACAATGTAACACACAGATGATGTATTATAGAACTGTACACTTGAAACCTACATAATTTTACTAGCCAATGTCACTCCATCAAATAACAAAAAAAATTTCCCCAGTAATCCAAGGAACATTTATTCTAGTAAAAATGTACGAACAACATAGTAATGTTTTAATTTGCCCAAGTCTCATACATTAGCTCAAAGGTAGCCTTGAAAATCAACAGCCCTACAATTACAGCACTCAGGAAAACCAGCAGCCTGGTAGAGTGGCCACTGGAGAGGGGGCACGGGTGGGAGCTCCCCAGACGCCTCATTCGCAGCGCATTCTGACCATCTGACAGTTCCCGGAAACACCCACAGATAAGGCCTGTTTTTATTTGCCCTGACACTCAGCTTGTTCACTGGTAACAGCTTTTTCCTAGGGGCATTTATTAATGAAAAAAAAAATTTTAAACAAAAAAGTTAAAATCCTTAGATAACAGGGACCAATGACAAGCCAGAATTAGAACCATTCACTTTTAGAAATCAAAAGGGTCTCAAGAGGTCATCTTTCCAGACCACGTAAGGAGAAAAGACAGCGGGTGGCGGGCCCAATCACAGGGCTAGCTGCTTTCCCTTCGCGGTGAGGTACTTCTTCACCCACACCCTCACTCACGCTATTCAGCACCCAAGTAAACTGCTTCTGATGGAAAGTATTTTGCTCTAAGGTATCCTGTTTATGAACAATCACGGCCTTGGTCTCATTCCCATAAAGTGGTTGGGTTAATTTACTTCAGCATTTCAGCACTTTTATATAAATCACAAGCATGCTTAACATTAAATTTTGCTTCCTGTGCCTTTTTTTTTTAATTAAAATAAGTCTCTTAGTTTGGGAATTCTCATTTGTGGGTGATGCGTTTCCTTACCATTTCCCTTAATTTGATGATGCTATTAGAGAAAACAATTTTAAAATATCTTTGGTGTGAGGTTATAGAGTGGGAGCCTGGTACATGCATTGGACCTTATGAGGGCATGAAGAACTTTGGCACATGAATTAACAATAGTAACTCTAATACCCCAAGTGCTATTTAACAAATATTTTACTGAGAGCTCTCCTTTACATCACTGGATTCTCTCTTTTAAAGAGGCACTCAGGAAAAGTCAATATGGAGTTAGCATCTGGACTAGTCTTCCTAGAAGGTGAATGGCTAAATCGCCAAGGACAAGAGAATTTTCTATTAAATAGTGCCTTCCGATTAGCAGGAATCTGCAGACTTTGTTCACCCCAATAGTCAGATCCATCTTCAAGTCTGACCAAAACCACCCTCACCTTTAGTCTAATAACAACTGGGAATAAGACAGGGTTTAGTGTTTTGTAGGATCGAAGTGAAACTTAAAGTGAATCAGTTTTTGTGTGGTGGATTTTGGATTCTGTTTGGTTTGGAAGGATAAAAAATATACTGAATTTAAATTTGTATTCCAGAAAACATGGATTCCAATGTTCAGAGCTGCATGTCAGTGTTCCTCCACAGAATCTGAGTGGGCAGATCATTTGCAAGCCGCAGGTGTAACTGAGAAATAACAGGTGGAGGGATGCTTCATGGTTATAACTATTTGGGTTAAAAGGTGCTGCCACGTTTCTCAGGTGTTCCAAGTGCCATGCCAACTCTGGGACCCCTCAAAACCTCAGTGGTGGTCTTGGGAAACCTAATTCAAGTCAGAATACCACTCCGAACCTGGGCTGACCCCAGGGGTCCATCAATGCATGAAAAACCCGGAAGTCCTCGTGACCTTCTTAGATTACTCTATAATAACTGCAATCAAGTCATGTCTCAACTCTCATGAAAAGGAACAAAAGGGGATATTTCTGACATTACTGAAAATGTGTACATACCAAAGGATGTAACACACATTCCTACAGCAGCATACAAAACATCAAAAACAGTGGATAGTTTCAAGGACACCAGAAGATGTACCTTTTATGCTGCATCCAGTATTGTGAGTCCAGATTGGAACAGAAGACTGGGAGTTGTGAGAAGGGAAAGCCCTTGAAAAATTATTTCAAGGAGCAAGGGCAGGGGGAAGGTTTATGCCTGTTAGGTAGCCAAAGAAAAATTAAAAACATTAAATTTATATACATATGTGAGTATAACTTTCTAAATTATGCAATTGAACACATGAAAAAAATACACGGTCTGACAATTAAGTTTGTGAACTTGCCACTTATGTTGGCAGCACTGTACAGAAAACTCGGTGAGGTGTCATAACCTTGGTTTATCTGTGTCTCACAGCTGTGGTTGTGTCGAGGTGTCATGCTGAGTGGGGTTCATCGTTGTTGCATGTTTTTTATGTACCATTGTCAGAATGTTGGAGCATTTGAGCAACAAACGAACATTAAATTGCTTGTTAAACTTGGCAAGAGTGGAAGTGTAATCAGGGACATGTTAGTCCAAGTTTATGGGAATAATGCCTTGAAGAAAACAGCAGTGTTCAAACGAATTAAACATTTTTATGAAGGGAGAAAAAGTGTCACTGATGAGGTCAGGGTGGCCAGTAATGAGCAGAACTGATGAAAACATTGCAAAAATTCGATGAATTGTGTGTCAAAATCATTGGCTGACTGTGGGAAGTATAGCAGACCAAGTAAACCAATAAACAGGAAAATGATAACTGAAAATCTTGGCATGAGAAAGGCGTGTGCAAAAATGGTCCTAAAGGAGCTCACTGATGAACAAAAGCAAAGGTGAGTCCAAATTTGCCAAGACTTTTTGGAGAGGCAAGACAATGTTTTGGGCCATGTTGTCACTGGGGATGAAACATGGTGTACCAATACGACCCTGAAACAAAGTGTCAAAGTGCACAATGGAAGTCAGCTAATTCTCCAAAACCAAAAAGTTCCATCAATCCAAATCGAGAGTCCAAACGATGTTGCTCATCTTTTTTGATATCAGAGGGATTGTTCATTCTGAATTTGTACCAACTGGACAGTCAAACAAGTTTATTATTTCGAAGTGCTCAAAAGGCTGCATGAAAAACGACCTGAATTTTTTTCACCAACAATTCATGGCTCTTGCATCACAACAATGCACCAGCTCACGTGGCACTCTGTGGGAGAGTTTTTAGCCAGTACATCAATAACTGTATTGTTGGAACACCCTCTCTACTCACCTGATCTGGCTCCCAATGACTTTCTTCTTTACGCAAAGATAAAGGAAATACTGAAAGGAACACATTTTGATGACACTTAGAACATCAAGGGTAATACGATGACAGCTCTGATGGCCATTCCAGAAAGAGTTCTAAAATTGCTCTGAAGGGTGGACTAGGCGCTGGCATTGGTGCATAGCTTCCCAAGGGTACACCGTGTACTTCGAAGGTGACTGTAGTGATATTCAGCAATGAGGTATGTAGCATTTTAATTTTGCTGGCTTTCCCAAGGTCCAAACTCTCTATACTGATAAATTTCTCTGCCTCCCTTACAATTAATGATTAAGATTGGGTCATTATTTTGGACTCATATCTACTTTGTCTAAAACCCTTTTATTTCTCTGTATCCATCTACTACCTCCCACCCAAAACAACAAAATCAGGATGTATTAAAGTATTATAACTGCAAATCCACTAGATTCCAAATCTGTCAAATATTTCAATTCATGAGACACCTATAGCACATTATCTATATTTGTACACTTTATTTAAAAACAAGTAATACACTTAGAGCCACCAAAAGAGGAAATCTTAGCTTATCCATACCCTGAATTTACAAAGAAACTTCTTGCACCACAACAATTAGCCTTTGAATTAATTTACATTAATTGACTTAACTAAAATTTAAAATACCTGAAGATCAAACAATCTGGCCTAGGGTTCACCAGATGGAAGGGTGTGGGGGTATGGAAAAAAGTTAGTTATTTAGGAATCTGAACTGATGATGCCCTGAAGTCAGCTCTAGTAAACGGATGTTGAGAAGACATAAAATAACCAATTGATTTCAGGATTACAAAGAAGTGGTTCTTCCTAAAAACATTTATTAGATCATATAGTTGGGGTGGATGTAGGGGATACCTCTTCATCTGGACTGGAAAAAACTGTGTGGAGCAGGTGGGTTGTATTTATTTCTCACAAGAGGCAAACTTCAGCCAAACAATGAGAAGAAAGTAGGGAGGGAGATTATATGGTACACTGAAGACTTTTCTGATTGCTGATAACACCAAATTTAGCAGCTCTCTACAAGTCAACAAAAACACCATTCTCTGAGACATTTTCAGAGAGGAGCTAACACACAACAGGGGAAAAATCATTCTGCATTAACAAGGCACTCACTGGTTCACAGCCTGTTAAAAAATCAGGCAGACATTACAGTTAATCTAAATTAAAATGCGAACTTTCTAATTTGTGAGTGATGATAAGCATGTGGTCCCAGTTAAATTAAATCTAAACCTTGACTAGAAAAGATCCAGAAAATTCTGACCTCTAAGCACCGCTTCAGGAATACTGCTAGAATAAATAAGTGAGATTTAGGGATCTCTATTTTGCCTAATATTTGCTTTCAGAATTAAAACAAACAAACAAACTGACACAATCTGCTCAATACTTTTTCAACCATATATTCCATACACTGACAGGGAGATTCAGTTGAATAATGAATATGGCCAATTCAAAAAACCTTCATAAAAGTAAAAATTATTTAAATCATTTACCAATGATCTGTCCTTTGTTTTTAAACATACAATGTTAGTTTTCCAGACCTTCCCCTAAAATTTTAGGAATTGATATATTTCACAAAAATATACATATAATTTCTGCCAGCTACTATGTTTGTACAACCTGAATCCCAGTGTCAAACACTTAAGAGGTCTACAATTACACAAGTAACTAAACAAGTAACATAGTAATGGAGGCAACTGGTGAGTAAATAAAATTAATGATTATGTACTTTATAGCCTTGAATTAGCTGTCAAAGAACAAAGCTGAAGAAAATTATACTTAGAGCTCTTTTTCCATATAAATTCAGTTTGGCTCTTGGTTGAAAATATCACACAGACATATATACTAACCACTGATGATAAATTTTAAGCAGTTCTTTCAAAAGAAAACCAAAATTAACTGTCTTTCAATCTGATTTGTGACATCTTAATTCAATATTAACTTAACGGAGAAAGCCTGAGAAAAGCACCAACATAGATTTGTAAATTGCATCCAACCATCATTTCATATGTCATAAAGATTTGCTTTAGTTAAAATGGCAGCAATGACAAAGAGGTAGATATGAAAAGATGCCATTTAAATACTATTCTTAGGTGGAACTTTAATTAGTTCAGGTGTTAAACGTAAAAATAATTTTTACTAGTTGTATCTTCATTACATAAGAATTTCATGACATGCTCTCGTGTCAGGAGAAAAGTACTAAAAAAGGTGAGCTTTTAAAAAATTACATTTACTTAGCCAACATTAATGAGATCCCATAATTCTGGTGAACCAATTAATTTCTCCTTTTACTTGAACCTGACTACAATGAAATACATTATTTTCTTCTCTACTGAAATTTTTAGAAATTCACATTCAAAATTCTTGGAAAGTATATATGGAGCTTAGAAGAGCACATAGCACATGAAACATCCCCTGAAGTCCCAGAAGCTGAGCAGATACATTAAAAAGACATTGATGGTCACAAATCAGGACCTTCACAGATTGGCCAACATACACACATACACACACACACACACTCACTCAACCTCGCGCGAGGGCGCACGCGCTCTCTCTCTCTCTCTCTCCGTCTCCCTCTCTTCCTCTCTCTCTCACCCCCACTTTCAAACTCCATCCTCATCCTTACTGTAAGGCTGCATTTGTATTTTTTTTTTAAAGGCACCTCTCATTCTCTAGCTATTGCCTTCTTGATGGTATTTATTTTGTTAAAAATCCTGAATGTTAATGGAAATAGTTGAGTACTGAGAATGGAATATTTTTCAATTCACATTTGAATAGCCAAGTTTTCTTACATTCAGATTTTAATAAACTAGAATGACAGTCTTTAAAATAAGCATGCTAGCCTATAATGAATATAGTATTTACAGTAATTTAAACATTTAGAACTATATATTATATTGCAAAAGCAGATAGCACAACACTCATACTCATCATTACCTGCTGTGTACACTACCTCCAAAAATGAAATACAAAACAGTAAAATGCACCTATGGTTTTTTTTTATATATATATATATAGTCTATATATATTATATATATTCTTACAATATATATAATATATATTTATAAAATATACATACATTTTAGACATTTTCAAATAAATCATCTTCAAAAGAAATTTATAGCAAGAATACTGAAGGAATGAGAGTCAGATAAACAAAAAATTTCTCACAATGTTCATTATCAGTGATGCAGCTCAATCCTCCCCTTTTAGTCATAACTAAAATGATTATAAAAGCTAAATACTTTGCATAACGAATTATCTGTTTAATGGCAAAAATTGATAAACTTGTTCAATAGAAAAATACCGAAGGTCATTATATCACTTATGTTAAATATCTATCTATGGTTCGAGTAGCAAATGAGCTCCATATAACAGCTGTTTTGAGAAGGCTGCTGCAAGCTCCCAAGATGTATCCAATGCATATGAAAATAAGGCAGGGACCCACTTCTCCTGCTGATTTTCATACTATTCCAATACATTTCATCCAAAATATTTACAAATCAAGCACTATGGAAGCATTTCGATGACTGAATCATGACGCTTTTCCGTTTGTGAATATTGACTGAATTTTTGATTAGGTTGAGGGAAAAAAATCAGACACATGTATATGCTTCTATCTGGCTGGGAAGACAGCTTTGGCTCATTTCTAGGCTGAGGTCACACAGTACTAGGGGAGAAGAATCTGTTTCCGTGTACAGTTTCCCATGGTACAGCACTGGCTTCCTAAGGAACTTTCAACAGTTCCATCATTTGCACTACAGTCTACATATCTCATGGTTATCTTCCACTAACAAATAAATTTAAACCATGAGACATAAAATGCAGGTAAAGAGAATGTCTTGATTTTGAGAATTTCAGTTATGTAAGAAATACAGGCACTGAAGACCTCGGAAGGTAATTAAAGCAGTAACTGGTAGAACAATAGCTTTGCAGTCGTTCATGATAAATATGTCAAGGGCTGGCACCAGACTAGTTTTCCAGACTAGGTCAGCAACACCATTTCTTCACTCTGTGAAGAACCCAAAGAGGAGTTCACCAAACACAATGTGGAATTCTATTTATCTGCATGAGAATATAAACATGCACCTGGTATGTAGCTCAGCTATGACTGAATAGCTCATGTTCAGGTCAATTCATTTGATTATCTAAAGGAGTCCCTTGAGCCTACTGTTAACCAAAGCACAGATGAAAATGACAAGGTAGCTGTGTCAAAATATTAAAGCACATCTGTACATCAATCAAACAAATTTAGCACAGGTCCTTAACTTACAAGAAAATTTGCCTGGATGATGCAGAATTTTAGCGGCCGACAAGCAGAAATTTTAAAGAAAAATTGTCAATTATCATCCACATCACCACCAGAATACTTCTTCAAGAAGCACATATCATCAGAAGTGCGACAGTGATGACAATGAAATATGTGGGGATAGGAATGTAGGAATTACATTAAATTGTTAAAATATTTATGGATATAGATTTTTTGAAGTCTGAGAGACTATTAAACACACATTTTGCTGAAAAGTTGGGCATTAATTTATTTCTCATTTCTAGATTGGTCTTGGACATTTTGAGCAAACAAGAAAGGGTGCGTGAGGACAAGTGAGGCAGTTGCAGGGATGAGGTCTACATCCCAGGTACAGAGAACAGGGTCACGGGACTTCCAAGAGCTGACCACATGTCAGTCACAGGCAAGGAGCTCAGGGAAACCTGGTCCTGTAAAATATGGTTTTCCACAAAAATGAAAGAGTCACTCTCCATTAAAACACACTGTGTATTCCAATTAAACAATGGCGGCAGGGTAGGGAGAGGGAAAGAGAACAATTTAGCCAGCATTCTGTACTGAACCCTTCCATCCAGATTTCCAAAGGGTTCTTCTTTTTGGAGATGCTAATGGAGGACTGCTGGGGTAGAAAACATTTGCTTTATCTAGAACATCTGCAAAAGCAGCTGCCTGAGGTTAGCCATACTTCTTGGACTGTTAAAACTAATAATTATGAACTATTTTTGATCAGTGTCAGCTAATTTGACCATGAGAGACAAATAGCAGAGATCACATGAAGCATGGTGATGTGGGTTCTGATAAAAGAGGACTTCCAAATAATTCCCATCTTTTCAACCACCAGAAGGCTAACAGTTCATCAAAATGAAATAATCACTCTGGTACTACAAATATCACATGAATAAAGTGAATTTTAAAATTAATAGAAATTATTATAAAGATATGCCCTGCTTGCCCTTAAAAATAAACAGAATCTTAAACCTGAATAAGTTAAATCCCTTAGTAAAAGCAGATTCTCACAACTACTCTTCACAATGGTGTTTTTGATAGCTGAACTTTTGAATGGTAACAAATCTATTTTCAAAAACATAATACAATATAGAAATCTGCTTACAAACTAAATATTTCTTTAGTATTTCTAAATAATAATATATTTAATGTATTATTGCATTTTTTTCCCCTAATAGGTAAAATGCTTTGCCAGGTGTTTTACATGAAGAGGTGAAAGAAGAGCTAAATTAAAAATTCATTTTAACACTGCCTGGTCATTATGCACACAGGGATTAATACAGGAGATATGGTAAAGATTGCTGTTTGACTACCTAATGTGTTTATTAACAAGATTTCTCAGGGGAGAACTAGATCTAAATTTCCACTCTTCCTCCACTATCCCCAGCCATCAAGCTTTTTAATTATCCCATAGAGTGTGCCCTATTTACTCAATAGGGGACAAACTAAACTTATGTTCGCTCAGGCCTGCCTAGCGAATGAGAACAACCTCAGAAATAAAAGCTCCTATTTTGGGGAAAATTTGAAATAGTTTTCAGGCTCATAGATTCAGCTGAGCTTGCAGCAACCTGAACAAACCGTAGTTTTAGAAAACAGTATATGAATTGCAAAACTGTATGTTAACAAATGTTCTCTGTGCTCCAGCAGAACGAAAGGGCAGAACGGGTTGATCCTTGCCCTGGTCTTCTGTATCTTTTTTGTGCAGCTGATTATTTATAAAGAGCTAGAAGGTGAAGATGATGCATCCTGTCATACAAAGACTTTAGCCAGAGCATCAGCCCCAGCACTGGCTATATAGCATTTGGATGGGTGGAAAGCTACATCATGAATTGATTCTTCAAACTTTTTCCGATGAGCTGTGAACTCTTGGATACATGTTTTACTTTCTAGGTTCCATAAACGTATTGAACAGTCATGACCTATCAGCAAAAGAAAAGAAATTGAAAGGAAAAATTACATTAACATGAAAATAATAAGAATAAATAAATAATTCATAGTTGATGTACTTACTGCCAGACATCAAGTACAGGCCATTAGGATCAACTGCTAAACTTGTAACAGCTTCTAGGTGGGCTACCATCGAGTGGATCAGTTTGCCTTTGGAAAAAGAGATTGTTACTCTTATTAACAGCTTTCCTCATCCTAAATATGTGCCAGCTATCATGTTACACTGGTTTCTCCAGTCACACCTCTCTCTGTACTTACTGTACCAGTAACTTTTTTCATCAGCTAAAACAACAGTGTCTCCCTCCCTACTCTAGCTATGGTAATGATGAGAAACAAAAGGTCAAATTCCAGATTATATGTTTGTCTTTCAAATCCAAAAGTTAGTAATTTGTACACAAATACTCCTTTAAGCCATTTTCATTAACCAGAACCCAGTCATTATTAATCACCTACTTTGCATCCTTTAGCTACAAGTAAATTACATGGGTTGACGGAACAGAAGAAGAAACTGAGACAAAAACTAAGGAACAGAGAGAAAACCTGGCCATAATTTTGGTGGAAACAATATCTAGAAAGAGTTAAAAATATTAAATTACCCATCACTTGCAGTTAAGCAAAGTCAGCAAAAGTCAACATCTTTACAAAGCCAACAGCAGATACTCAGGTAAGTAGGGTTGCTAACAAAGGGTTTTTCTCCCAGCATAGCTCTTCATGACTTTCCTTTAGATTAGTGAAATGTAATCCAATAAAAATTGGGAAAGCCCCAATTCAAATCCATCTGGATGCAACAGTCAGTATGATAATGAGAAAAGATTAGTCCATGGAAAAATGAATAAAATGAACCAAGTGACTCAGGGGTTTTCCATCTGAACATTAAGGCTATTCAAAAATTGAACAATTTTAAACAAAATATAATAATCATAATGCCTCTACTTCTACTTTTCTACAATACATGCTTCTACTTCCCCCCAACATACTCACAGTAAGAGATAATTTTTATTGGTATTTGAATAAATTTTCCATTCTGTTCCTAGTGATAACCTTGGCTCCAGAGCCAAAATATAACACGAATTCACTGTTAAATAAACCAAGATGATTATGTGCAACCATAGCATAGCTCTTAGCAGATTTGGATGGAATGAACAAAATTGAGCTGGGAGAGTATCTGTATTTTAATGCCTATTCCTTGACGATAAAGACACCAAACTGAGCCTACTTATAGGGGAGAGTTTTTAATAAATTCTTACCTGTATTGTTATCATAGAATTTGATGTGCCTGTCTTCATGAGCAGTGATGCTGATGGGAAGAGTGGGATGACTGATGACTCTGTTTATTTGGCAGGAAGAGTTGGCTGCTAAAAAGAAAAAATAACACAAATTAGTCAAAGCTACTATTATATTTGTTCACACAAGAGAAACTGAATACTCACCTAAGAGATTGAAAAAGCAAACGATGTGACTTTAATTTGTCTTTAGTTCATTTATTCTAAGATTGTGTTCATAATTTCAATGTTAGGAAATGAGAACTGCCTGAGTAATACTATACTGACAAACCTAGAGGTACCTAAGAATTAGAATTTCCTTTTCCACCACCTGCTATCTATAGGTGCCACCTAGGGCTAATTAGCACAGAGCCACTGATATTCCTCATTCTACAATGTTCTGTGATATTTCTGCTACTTTAATAAAGTTCTATCATTACTTACATGTAGATAATACCCAAATTTAAATCTCAACTACTCCTAGATCTAGACCTGTATATCACATGGTAATTACCTAATGATACACATGCCAATGAGAGTATCAAAACACTTCAATATTGTCTTTCTCATCATAATAGAAATAGTCAAAATTTGACAGTCTACCACGTTTGGAATTCTAAAATAGTAAGCATTCCAAAGTACTTTTTGTGCACTACTTAATAGTTATCAAAGAGATTTCAATTACAGTCATACTTCAGTACTCCATGCTTTGAAACTTGTGGAATTTGGTACTTGATGCATTTTGATGCAAAAATGTTGTCCCAGTACTCATCGTTTGGTATTCATTGCACTTCCCAGAACCAATTAATGACAAGTATGGAGGTACCACTGTTATTATTCCTTTTGGGAACAATTTGTTTGGTACTCATAGTTTTTGGTTCTCATCGCACCTCCCAGCACCAATTAACGATGGGTACCAAGATTCCACTGTATATGCACAATGAGAGAGGCAGGCCATGCGTATCGTTAGATCCGTATCACAGTGAATGATCTAAGGTCCAGAAAAAGGTGTGACTCCCCCAAAATCATGTGGCAAAGTACCTATGCTAACTTCTACTTCTATCCCAATGAGATAGCTCACACTAATCAAACAACTGTCAAAAATGGTAACTAAACTATCACAAGTTCCTCCTGAAAGGCTTTCATCAAAAGGAAAACATAATTAGGAACTTAAGTTTAACTAGTGATTTTGGTTAAGATACTTTTTATAGGGGAAAAAAGGGGGGATCTACATAAAGGTAACACTAATTTAAGACATATCAGAGTTTAAGAATCATTCTATCATGATACAGGGAGAGAAAGGGATATCCTTATAAAGTACATTATTTGGACAACAGCATTGTGTCAGTGTTAAATTTCCTGATTTTGATACTGTAATGTGCTACATCACAGAATGTCCTTGTTCTTAGGAATGACATGCTTTATAAAGGGTCTTTGGGTATAAGAGTATGGTGTCTCTTAAGTGGTTCAGAATTTAAAACTGTACACATATACATAGAATGATAAAGCACATGTGACAAAGTGTGGCAAATGTTAAAAATGATGAATCTAGGTGAAAGGTAGTCAGGAGTTCTTGTACTTTTTTTGAAACTTTTCTACAAATTAAAAATTATTTCAAAATAATGAGTTTAAAAAGAATTTTTAATCTTAGAATAGGTATTATGAATTTATATTCATATAATAGAAAATATAGCTAAACATAGCAGTGATGTTAGTCTACTTCATTGGATTTCATTTGGTTCCTAGAAATATGACAGCTTTAAAACTGAAGATAGTCTTTTTCCAATGCTAATGGCAGTCACTTGACCATGTGGAGTGAGCTTTGGGTCAGTTACCCTCAATTTAAATGCTCCTAAGTAAAGAGTCTACTTTCAAAATTCAGCCTATAGATTTTTTTTTCCTCCAGAGACAACACACCACTGAGCATTATCTTCAATTCCCAGCCAGGGAATTACCCACCTCAAACAAACAAACAAACAAACAAACAAACATTGAGCAATATCCTCTGTAAGGTCTAGCAGGAGAATAGCAACAAAATAGAAACACTTTTAAGTAAAATATCCCATATACAGGGTCCAGCAGAAGTAACGCCCTTTTTACAGTAGTATAAATCAGTAAAATAGAAGTATTTCTTCTGCTAGACATTTTAAGATTATTACTATAGTGAAGTCCTAATGCCATATCCTACTCAGTAGGTGTAAATATTCTAGTTAGAAAAATGACATTATGGAGGGAGACAAACCATCTCTGTTCTCTGGGGCATTATTTGTGCCGGAGCCTGTATTCTGAGAGAAGTTTCTGTGAATAGCTTTAATTACTTGGAGATCTAGAATATAAGATGACAGAAATCAAATGATTAAAGCAAGCAAATGGAAGTTTTTATTTAGTAATACTTGTCAGGAATTTTTTCCACATGATTGCAAATCAGAGAAGTAAGCAAATGCAAGGAACACTAGAAATTAATTGAAGGCCTACAGCCATTATTCTAACAATGAATTAAAACAATCCTCCAAATACTCATATTCAGCTTGCACCTTACCTTTTCACTGGGTTCACAAATACTCAATTACCTATGAGCTGATCACAGTGAAATGACCACTGACCTTAATGAGAAGGAAGGTAATTTAACAACAAACATTCTTCATCCTTTTAAATTCTATATAAAATTCACTTTTACCTTGAAACATGTTTGGTCTGAATTTTAATTTAAAAAAGCATCTGCTAAATTCCAGAATAAAACAACATAGTCAAATATAAATAGCTAAGGGGTAATCACAGTAGAAAGGAATAAAAGACTAAATTAAGTCTGTTTTATACAACTATAAAGTAATCAAATTGGTAATTTAGGAAATGTCAGGAAATATTTTAACTCAAAATAATGATCACTTATTCCAATAATGCTGCTTTTGTTAAAAACATTTTTGGCAGTTTTCTTCAGCAAACGCTTCCAACATCAGTTAAAAAGTCATATGAGGGGGTTCCCTGGTGGTTTAGTAGCTGAGGCTTCGGTGCTCCCAACACTGCAGCCTGAGTTTGATTCCCAACCAGGGAACCACCAAAAAAAAAAAAAAGTCGTATGACTTTAAAGTCACCCAACTTGGGGGACAAAAATGGAATCACCTAGTTCAGTTAATTATCTCATCTATCAGACTTGATGTCTGATTGATTTGTAGCAATAATTAAAAAGCAACTTATACCTCTCGGGATATTTAAAAACTTGACCACAATGTCTGAAGGTAATTCCAAAAATGTTCACATCCCTCTTAATTTCATATTCATTTTTTACTTTACTACTACAGCTTTAGGTCACATATATAATTTTAAATTTACTGAAAGTCTAAAACCTGTACTTGGCAAAAAAATTATTTTCCTATTCCATAATGTCAATTTTTATTTTTTTGTCTCTCTCTTTTACATTCTAATAGTGCAAAGCTCTATTCATGCCTACTTCCCCCAAATAATTCTTAAGTGACACCAAGAAAACAAAGGACAACAGATTGAGAAGAGAGAAGTGAAGAAAACCAAAATGGAATGCAGGAAATTTCTGAGAGAAAAAGAAAGACGAGAGCCACACACACTCAAATACACATTCATACACATGCATGTGCACACACACACACACCATAATTATTATTTTTAAGCTAGTCTTCAAATTAAAATGACAGGATATGTGTATGTAGTGTTCTTTATCAGCTGCAACCTAAATTGTGATTGTCTAGATTAAGCCTAAAAACAAAAATCAATGATTAAGAAAGCCCCAAACCAAAAACATTCTGTAATATCTTCCTCACAATCTGAGAAATTATTTATTTCCTGTATCCATTAAGAAGCTTCAGATTTGAGATTCTGAGAGGCACAATGATCTATATTTTAATCAGTACTGAGTTAAGTCAAATTATATTATTAATATAAAATTAAGTTGATTTGAAAAAATCAAAAGATGAGAAAAGAAAAATAGATATATTTTATATTTAGAATATGATTTGCTTCAAATAGAATTGAAAATTAATCATTTGGTATAAAATTGAACTTGACTCCTCTCTGGAATAGCTCAAATGCTATTTCAAATAGTACAGTTATAAAATGTACATAAACTTAACTCAAAGTCTTAAAATCAATTGTAAATCATTACATCCTTCTAAGTAACTGTGTTCTGTGATTTAAGAGGTAGATGACTTTATAATGACAAGTATTTTTCACAGCTGACTCTAGTAGCTGTAATTCTAAGTTTTAAAAATTGAGCCAACACAGACTATTGAAAATTGATATACATACTTGTATCTAGGTTGGATTCTAAAGTGAGAATGCGTTGTTGTGTTTCCATGTTAAAGATGCTTGTATATCCTTTGCTGAATGACGCTACCATATGGCTCGGGTCACTGCTCACGAGATCCACAGAGGCTGGGATTCCCAATTCTAAAAAAAGTCAGAACACATTCAAAGAAAATGTCAATTAGAGGGTCTACATGACAGTGTGCTTAAAATATAGCAAAACTAACAGTTGCATGATTTTCATAAGATGTAAGCAGGGCTCGACATTAGAATAAGAATTTGCTCATAGCCATTCAATGGAGCCTATTTCTTTTGCTTCTTTCAGCCCTATCATATTTTATTAACCTTACCTGTTCAGTACATCTTTTATGTATTACTCAGTTAATACATACGACGGCTGTCTGGAAAAAAATCTAGCCAAAAATACCTCTATTTTTCACATTACATGGCTGGAAACTTTCTGGACAGCCCTCGTCTATGTGGAGCTGGCCTTCATTCAGAAAAAAATGGAAAATGTATGGACTGCAAGTTTTGCTGCTTCCACCCCAACCTGGGGCTTAGAATGGCATCATGGGATTTCTTATTTTAAAAGCCCATCTCTTATAGTAAATTCTAACTCATCAAAAATAAGGAATTTAAAAAGTAAAATTCAAACTGTTATTGGTAGAGTCATGCAAATATCAAATTCAGGCAAGGCAACTAGACACAAGTTATGACAGCTCAAGAATAAAAAAGGCATTTTTATTTATCATGTAGGATAGGATAAAACTTGGTTAAAATTTGCAGCTTAATTATAAACATAAAAAAGAAAATATGTATGTATGAATATAATCTGATCTTTTCATTTGGTTCAAAATCTAAAGCAAGGTGACAGTTCAAAAATATGTGTATTACAGAAGATATATTAATGGCTAACAAAAACATTAAAAAGTACTCAAAATCATTAGTCACCAAAGAAAAGCAAATTAAACTGCAAAGAAATACTGCTACCCACCCATCAAAATGGCTAAAATTAAACAGACTAACAACACCAAAGGTTAGTAATTATGGACAAAGAGCAAACTGGAATTCTCATACATTGCTGTCAGTGGTGTAAAAAACCACAACCATTCTGGAAAAAAGTCTGGCAATTTCATATAAGTCTAATCACACAATTCTCTTTTAGGTCTATAATAAAAACATATGAATGTTCATAGCAGCTTTGTTCAAAACAGTCAAAAACTAGAAACATAATGCACTGTAGAATTGTATGCCTGAAACCTATGTAATCCTTGCTAACAGATGTCACCCCAATAAGTCTAACAATAAAAATGAATTAAAAAAAAAAAAAAAACGAAACAAAACAAAAAAAAACTAGAAACAATCCAAATGTCCATTAAGAGGTAAATGAACAAACACATTTGTGGCACAATGAAATACTATTAAACAATAAAAACAAATTATTGATACTTACTATAAATGGATGAATCACAAAAACATTATAGTGAGAGTAAAAAGCCAGATACAGAGAGTACACATTGTATGATTTCATATATATGAAGTTTTAGAATAGACAAAACTAATCTATGATGAAAGACACCACAACAGTGGTACCTCTGATAGGGAACAGGGAGAGGAGATTGGGAAAAACACAAAGAAACTTTGGGGAGGTAAAGAATATGTTCTATATCTTGATGCAAAAGTTATATATTTGTCAAATTACTTAAAATGTATCAAAATCAGTTTTTTACTGTTTATAAATTCTATTTCAATAAAAAAATTTTAAGGTGTGCTCTTTCACCAAATACACAGTAAGTTGAAAATTCAAACAAGTATATTTTCATTACTTCAAAAACCCTTCAAATTAAATTTGAATAGTAAGAATTTTTGGAATCATTTATTTTTGTTTTTAGAATAAGACATAATTTAGATAACTTAGAATTTTATAAAGATGCAGTAGAATAATTTAAAAGTATGTACCTTGATTATCATTAAATACACTTAAGGCTGGAGCAACCTCAGTTGTATTCCATAAACGTAGAGTGCCATCTGCTGAACAGGACAACAAACGCTGATGTGCTGCACTGTAAGCCAAACCCCAGACCGCATCCGTGTGGCCTAGCAGAGGGCCTCGTAAAACAGAAGGGTCTGTCCAAAACAGCAAGGATGCAAAGCCAGGAGAGAAAAGCAAATTGTAAAGATACTTAGACTCCAGAGGAAAAACAAAAACCTGATAACAGTATAAAGCATGGTTCCTAGTGGCTATTAGTCTTCTGAAATGCTGCAATAATTAAAACTAGGTTTAGAAATTTGCAAATAAAGAGTTTAAAATTTATAAATTAAAATTACAAAGTATGTATTTTTGCTTTTAACAACTAGCTATTTCCTTCTCCCTCCCTTTTTTCCTTCCTTCTGTCTAGGTATTTTAAAGAACATGTTAACACAAAATCATCTGAATTTAATCTACTTTCAGATAAATCCCAACTTACACTGTATGGTTCCCTCCTCTGACCTCCTTCAACACTTTGGATACACTCCTTTAGGCTACTTATCCCATTATACTATGAAGGGCAGTATTCCTGGGAGCAACAAGCCTCTGCCAGAACGGACATGAACTGAGACCAACAGAATCTCCAAGTTCTCACACAGCAGTAACTGACATATGAATTATGTGCATGTGGAGGAGGGAGGCAAGAGGCAGAGGGAGGATCAATTAACACTGTTTCATGATACAAGTCAAACTGGAAACTTTAATTATTAATCCTTACAACGACTCCATGAAGTGGTACTTTCAAGATGGCTCACAGATGTTAAGTTTAAAATGTCACTGGGATTATCTGTCCTATATCTCAGTTATACCATAAAGTATCAAAGACACACTGTATGTTAGGCACTATACTAGATGCTGGGACCACAAAGATGATTAAGACACAATACCATCTTTGTCCTCCAAAGACAATGTGATAAATATAGTAACGGTGACAGACACCAATTACATGGAGAATAACTAGATAAGTGAAAGCTTCTTGGAGAGAATGACACTTGTTCAGGTGTTGGGCAAAGAATAGAGAGAAGGCATATCAGGCAAAGGAGGCAGTACCTACAAAATCACAGAAGGAAAAACAGCATGATATGTGAGAAAATTTATAAGCAATTCAGTATCACTGGGGTATGACGTTCAAGGTAAGAAGTGGATGTGATGAGAGTGGCTGGTTTAACAGTGGGATTTCCAAGACGTATTAAGGTTCTTGGAAATTATCCTGAAAGCAACAGGGTTTCCAAGGGGCATTAGGGTGAAGGGGCATTTAATTTAATAAGGTAACTCTGACTAGTGAAAACAGGCTGGAAAAAATCAGGATGAGGGCAAGGGAACTGTTTCAGTAGACTGCGTGAGTGATAATGAAGTCCCAAGTGAGGGGAGTGGCAAAAGGGACAAAGCAGGAGTAAATTCAAAAAATATTTAGGGGGTGGTATCAAAAAGACTAGGTAATTAATAAGGTATGGACAATAAAACAGAACAAGAAATCAAGAATAACTCTAAGGTTTCTAATTTGAGTAATTCTAGTAGTGCCACCAACTAATGAAGAATATATGGGAGAAGAAACAGCACTGGGGGGATTTATGGATGAGACAGTCCCTGTCAAGTGTTCTGTAAGTAGTCTGAGACAAAAAAGATACGCATGAGTCAATAGCACACAAAACCAAAGAAGTGGCTTCAATCTACCAAAGACTATATGGACAATGCAAAGAATGGACTAGGATCTGGGCCTTGATAAATGCCAGCATCTACGATGAGAAAATAAAAGGACTGCATGAAGGACAGGGAACAGAAATTGTCAGTTAAAAAAGCCAACAGTGAACAAAAAAGCCAACGTCAAAAAAGCCAACAGTGAACAAATTTCAAAAAGGATGCAATCGTCCAGTTTCAGACAGCCAATAGAGCTAGTAAAATAAAGAATGTGAGGGGGGTGGTACACAAAGAAAGGACACGGAATTAGTAACTAGGAATTGTGTTTTCTACACACCACTACCAAAGAGACCAAGATGATGAACAAAAGAATCAACAGAAACCAGAGAGGAAATGGAGCCAGCAACAGCTTCCCCTCGCCCAGGAGGGAGGATACTGAATTCACTTCCATGCTGAAAGGGTGGAGAGAGAGCAAAGAGGCTAAGGCTGAAGGTGGGAGCAAGAGAGCAAGAGAGCGGGGGCAGGGGAGGCAGAGTGCGGTCTCCAAGGAAACAAGAGAGAAGGAGGTCAAGAGCAAATGGAGAAGGGTTGACTTGGGACAGAATGAGGACAACCGATCTTCTAACACAGATAAAGGAAGTGAGGAAAAGAAGGAAACAGATAAAATTTCTAAGAGAGCGGAGTGGAAGAGGAGGTTCACAAAATAAACATTAAATGCTTATTAAATAAATGTTGGGAAATTTTGTTTACTGAATGCCTTATATTTACTTAGGTTTGGTAGTAAAATTAATCTAAAGTGATAATAAAAATAAAATGCAGTTTAGTGACAAATACGACACTTAGTACCATTTGAGAATTTAAGAGGTAACCAAAACTGCAGTCAATTCCTAACCCAGTTTTTGCAAGGAAACTGATAACAGCAAGTGATAGATTATATTAAGGATCTGTGTTTCATGGTAGTATTCCCAAGATTAAAGGGCATATCTTAATTTTTAAAGGCTTTTAAATATTTTGGTGGCATGGACTTGAAAAGTCATTGGGTGTCTTCGCCCTCCAATAACTGATCAAGAAGATGAGGCCAACATGCATTTTTCGCTCAAAGCTGTTTATTAAACATAGTGATAAAATATGATAACAGATTTGTAATAAGGGACGAAGTACTGTTCAGATGCCTAAAGTGGAGCAAACAACTGTCCCACAAGCCGGCCTCTCCAATCAGTAAGACTTTGGGTGGTGGGAACTGTTTCTTTCAGGATTAACAGACTTTTTTTTTCTTTTTTTCTTTTAGCATCATGTATTAAATTGGTTCTAAGTACAGGAGTCCTTTTTAACAAAATAAAGACATGGTTCTCTTTTACCAATTTACATTTTTAAAAATCTACTTTTATCCTTATGTATGCTACACACACTGTGTAAAAGGAAAACATTTTATTCTTTCATAGCTCTGGGGACTCGGCATACCGTAGGAGTCGTAGGGATCGATGCTGGGGTTGGCAGTGTTCCAGCTCTGGATGAGTCCATCGGTGCCGCCGCTGTAACACTGCTCTCCATTGCTGCTCATTACCACACAGAGCACAGGACCTCTGGAAGGTTGAAATCAATTTCTGTTCTCAAAAACAATCTGATAATAGGACTTACTAAAAGTAAATACTTAGTTATTCAAATAGCTTTCTATTTTTCAGCTTTGTGCAATGAATAAAAATACTATCAAAGCATTGTTCATTTTTTTCTTCCTCTGCTAAACCAAAGGTTGGTAAACTATGGTGTGTGGACCAAATCCATCAAGTAG
Source organism: Lyroderma lyra (assembly GCA_004026885.1). NCBI lineage: Eukaryota > Metazoa > Chordata > Mammalia > Chiroptera > Megadermatidae > Lyroderma > Lyroderma lyra. The sequence continues at coordinate 48,577 of PVJL010000271.1, forward strand.
TCTGTTTCTGAACAGTCCTCAAGCTAAGAATGGTGTTCATATTTTTTAAAGAGTTGTAAAAAAAAAACAAAAAAAACCACACTAAACTAAAACCAAGAATATATAACAAAATAAGTGACCTGCAAAGCCTAAACATATTTACTATCTAGCCCTTCATGCAGAAAGTATGCCAATCTCTGTGCTCTATCAAGTATGTCTATTCCTTAAATTCAAATGGAAACAGGAAAAGCAAGTATTATGTGATCACAATAAAAAAAATTCTTGGATAGTTTTATCTAGGTTTCCTTTAAGGAAAAAAAGGTCAGGATTTCTAATACTTAATCTAATTGCCTCTACTTCTTTTAAGAGATACGCAGGTCATTTAAACATCATGCAAATAAAATTTAATTTCAGCAAGGATCCCTGTTTGGTAGTGATAAACTTGTTTTTAATGTTGTATTATCTGTCAGTTTCTTTTACAACTACTAAAAAAAAGCTACTAAGTACAAAAATACATAATATGAATATATAAGTGAAAGAAAATATTCTAATCAGGCTGATTTACAGTGATGTTGATAAAAAAAAAGCACATACTTACTTATGAGCCCTGAATGTATAGATAGGCTCCACATCAAGAGATGTACTCCTAAATCAGAAGGGAAAAAGGACTTTTACCACTCTAAGTTTCAGTAGCAAAAAGTATGATTGAATCATTATAAATCCTGGATTCAATTTCCAGTTCTGTCACTAACTAACTTAATTTAATTGACTGACTGACTAAATTATTTAATTTTTTTGGAACTTCAGGTTCTTCTATGTTTAAATTAAAACAAAAAATAAAAAAAATAGGGATAACACCAAATACTTGCAGCATTAAATGAGATTCTACAAGTAAAACAGCCTAGGACAGAACCATAAACATAACAGAATTTGAATAAATGGTACTTTAATTTCCTTGTATTCCATTCTATGAGGGCTAGTCTGTTTGTCCTTGGTACTTGAAGAAACTGACCAAGTAATCAGTTCACTCATTTATAGAATACTGACTGTATGAGTACTCTACAGTGCCTAAATTGGCCATGACTGTTAACAGAAACTGGATTTAAAATCAAATACCTAGCATTTTCTATACTGTACTGCAGTTTTTTTATAGGTTTATGACCTCTCTCAAGTCATTTCCAAAGTTTTAAGTTCAAGGTAAACAGGCCACTGTTATTTACATGCGAAAGTATTATTACTAAGCTATCACCAGCAAGAACCTCATTTCATGATTTTTCTAAATTTTAGTCAAATATATATAATGACACATTCACATTCTTTTAATTTAATGTGATACCTACTGTGACCGAAAAGCTAAAAAGACAAAAGGCATAATTTATAACCAGGAAATAAGTTTTCTCTGCTGAAGATACCTGATCCAAATGAGGACTCACTTGGTTTTAGGAAGATCTGGTCCAGTTAACTGACAAAGACTGATAAATCAAGTATTTTATCTAGTCTATGTATGACTCACAGTGGGAATGTTACTGATCTCTTTTAAACTGGGCAATAGATACCTTTTCTCTACCAGTAATAAAATTTCCATAATCTTCATTTGATGTTCATTTCTCCTCTTCTAATTACAGAAATGCCTGATGCTATAGAAGGACCCTTGCTGGAAGATGTTGGATTCTGGACCAAGTGACCCAAGGAAGAAAGGAGAGGCACTCCAATAAGGACCCTAACAAGTGGGATTAGGACTAGCTTGGTGACTAATAAAAGGGTTTATACCAACTCATGTGTGTCCATGCTCAGAGAGGAACCACAGGGCCAAGGCAAGACTAGCAGTTAAGTGATGACAACAACACTGTCCTTCAGTTTAAACATCTTGGTGGGTATGGAAAGTACCTAAAGGGTCAAGGCCAAAAGACAACACAAAGAGAAGTCCTTCACCCCTACCAATCAGCCCTCACTCCCTTCTACCCAACAAGTTCAAACCCTATAAACAATGGTGCAGGTTGGGGTCAGGGGTTGATGACTAATCATGCCTATACCTGTTGAGAACAGTAGAAAATTTCAGTACAGATAAAGGGCTCCCTAAATATGACAGACATTTAAAATACTGTCTGATTTTAATCAGGATTCACAAACCCTGGAAAACCATAAACACCATTTCTCCCTAAGTGTTAATTTTCCAATCCAGTATTAGATTGTGAGTATGAAAGGGAAAACACTATAAATTATATGACATGTTAAAGAAGAACTAGAAGAGATATTTGGGGAAGAGTAAATAATAAAGTAAGTATTTTTTCTGTTGAATATCTGTTAATTAAAATATTCAAATAAAGTTAAAGTAGAATATTCTCACTTTTTGGCTGGGGCTGTTTTCTGCAAATTCCACATTTTTAATGTGTGATCCTCTGATGCTGTTATCAAAACAGGCTCAATGGGGTGGAAAGCAAGGGCTCGAATGCCATCAAAGTGACTTCTTAATGTAAACTTAGGGTTCCATGTCTTCCTCAATGCATCTTTATTGTTTGCTATCTATTAAAGAAACAACAACAAAAAAAAGATGCCTATACATTTAGTTCAGGATAGGGAAAAAATGGTATTTCAACATTCTTGCTGATTTGTCATTAAACCATCACATTTTACAACTTTCACAACATAACTTCTAAATGTAAATATCCAAATCAATAGGCAAAATTAGCAACATGTCAACAGTGGTTTTCTGTGAAGAAATATGAATGCTATAATAAGAAAACAGGTAACATAACTCAATCTAGAAAAAGGATCAAATAATTTTATAACATAAAATAATTTTCACCAAGATTATTTTAAAAAGATAAGTAATTTCAACCTAAATTATAGTATAGAAACTGATTTTGGGTAAGAGCTGAAAAACTAAGTTACCTTTAAACATATTAATAGTATAGAATATGATCACACTGTTGAAATTTTCAATACTTTCTAACAAGAGCTAAATTTTTTCATCAAATTGGTAACAAAGTTTATAGACCAGAAACATAAAATGTTAAAATTAGAAGAGACAATCAAATGTTACAAAAAACTAGATTCCACTTGTAATACACACACATCATTATGTTGCTTTCTTCCATAGAAACTCCATGTTAAAAACTGGAAAAAAAGAAAGGACTACTTTTTCATTCCAAGTACTAGGAAAGCTAAAGAGATTAGTGCTTGACTTGACACCAGCACATGCATGTACTCTTCACATTCCAAAGCTAACGATCGTGCTAAGTTTCAGTAAGAATGGAGAAAATATTAGAAACACACTAGAGAAATAATTACAATTACAAAAACCAGCATGATACTAACAGATGCTATTTTGAGCATTATTATTTTGAACATTATTCAAAAGACTTAATATGCATTAACTCACTTAATCCTCACAACAACCCTACAAAGTAGGAATTAACATTATCCCTACTTCAGGCTAGACATGTAAGGAAAAGAGACTTGCCCTCTAGTGAGTGCAGGAGTCTGGATTCAAACCCAAGCAGTCTGGCTTCAGAGGCTATACTCATTATACGAGTATACTATAATTTAGAACCTGGAAGTTTAAAAACCTGCAGAAAAATTTGGATAGGACATATCACAATTGGGGCAATAACAAGACAAACAAGAGCAGACAAAACATACTACGCAAGGAACTACTGTAAGAATTAGGGCTAGTTGTCCTGGATGGGGATGGTGGTGGTTAGGAAGTTGGGGGGAACAAATGAGTTGATTCCTATCCGTTCTCGGTAAAGAAGAGTTGAAAGGTTTTCATATTTAAGAGCAATTAGATTCCTATAGAATGTCTTAATGTGGTAGGTACCCACTAAGAACTTCCCCAATCAGCCCCATCTCCTTGTATTTACATCTTGTGTAGTCCCTCTCTACATTACAGATCGTTTTGTGTGACCAACAGCAAACAGCAGAGTGGTAATGAATTACTTTCAAAGTTAGGTTATAAAACTTTCCAAGTGGGGTGTTTTTGCCCCCCTCTCTTTTCAAGGGCATTCATAGCGGAGGAAGCCAGCTGCCCTGCTGAGGAGCCCACAGAGAGGCCCATGAGATGAGGAACAGTCTCCAGCCAACAGCAGCAAGGAACCTTGCAATGCCATCCAGCAACCACAAGAACGAGCTCAAAAGCAGATCTTCCCTGAGTCAAGTCTTCATGTAAGACTGCAGCCCCTGACGATGTCTTGACTACAACTTCTTGAGTGACCAGAACCACATAAGCTGCCCCGGACTGCTGATTCACAGAAACTATGAGATAACAAATGTTTGTTGTCTGAAGCTGCTAAGTTTGGTGCAATTTGTTACATAGAAATAGATTACTAACAGGCTTAATAAAATTAGGAAGTAATTTTAGAAACAAAGAGACAGACATAATACTAAATTTTCTAATAATTAAGAACTATGGAAAAAAAAAAGAGCTCTCCAGACAGAGGATTGAGTTCTATTACATACTGGACAAATTCTTTGTAAGATTCTCACAGAGGGAACATCTGCTCCTAACCATGATGGACTAGATCATTAGGACCTACTCTGTACTAGAAACAAAGATAAAAGCAGATATAAAAACAAAAACTGGAGAACCAACATAATAGTGAAGAAAAACCAGGCCTGGATCCAGGGGAAGTCAGTAGCCTAAGAAGGTGAGCCTGATACTCAGAGCTGGTTTTCCCCAGATGGTCTTTACTGACTCCAGAGGGGATGGCTCAGAGATGGGCATGCTTTTGACAGCTCTGCAATGCAGGGGGATACAAACTGGTGTCCAGGGCCTGTCAAGACAATGGGGCTTGGTGAACTACCTACCTTGCTTTGGGTTTTGATTTCAAAGGGCTGCATACTAGACATATGAGTAAATTAGAAGAACATAAACCCTTACAAGGAATACAGATCAGCTTAGATTATCTTAAAAACTGAAAATGAAGTGAGGTGCAGACATCTGAGAAAAGCAAATTAAAATATACTCTCTGGAGGAAGACATCATTCTAGGCCTAAAGTTATTTCTACAGATAATTTTTCAAATACAGTTACTTGGACATAAAAAATAACTGCCTATACAAGATAATGCAACATAAATGAAAATAAGCAGAAACAATACACAACAGTAACAGAACTACAGAGTCTTTGATTCAAACTTTAAAATAATCATGCTTACTGTATTCAAAAGGTAAAGATGAAATTGGAAATTTTGTAAACAATGAAGAATTCTAGAAACAAAATCCACAAGACCTCAATAGATTGGTTTAATTACAAATTACACATAACTGAAGGGAAATTAGTGAACTGGAAGATGGGCCATAAAAATCTTTTATAGGCTAAAGTATGGAAAAAACAAAAGATAGAAAACACTAAAAAGAGAATAGGAGACAGAATTCAACAACAACAACAAAAAAGATCCAACAAAAGAGTTCTAGAAGCAAAGTGGTGAAAAAGCAGGATTTGGAGAGAAATGGGTGAGAACTTTACAAAATTAATAAAAACATATTAAGCAAAGAAGGTCTAAGAACTTCAAGAAGGTTAAATAAAAAGAACACTAAACCTTCACTGACAGTTAAGACATAGGGAGATATCAGAGAAAAAAACCAAACTACCACTGAATGACCAGCAATAGAAATGACAGTTGACTTTAGCAAGAAACAACAACAAAAAGACAATGAAATAATATATAGTACTTGAAAAACAAACAAAATCTCTTGCAACTGGAATTGATTAACAGAGATAAGTTAACCCACATATAATCATCTTTAATTATCTTATAATTAACCCACTTTATAATTATCCTAAATTATAAAGATAATTTAAGAAAACCACCAACTGAGAGAACTGGGTACCAGTAGATAGGTCTTCACTAAAGAGAAATATGAAGTGTTCTTAGAGTAAAAGGAAACTGATGCCAGATGGATAGTCAGACATGCAAGGAAGAATGGAAAAAAGCAAAATGGATAATGTAAATGGATAATCCTAACTGAATATCAAGTGTACAAAACTGTATCCTGTTGGAGATAAATATATAGAGAAATAAAATATATAACATGAATGATATATATGTAGCCTGGGAGTTTTTTTAATAGGGTTAAAAGTGTTCTAAAGAATATGTGTGGTAATGTCCAGGGTAATGATTAAGAGTAATGAAGCACATATAAATGGCAAATAATAGGGAGAAGGGGTGGATAATAAGAAACAATCAATCCCAATGTAAGCCAAAAAAGGAGAAAAAAGGAACGGAGAACAGGAGGCATAAATAGATGGCACACTTAAATCCAAAGATATCAGTGGTGGACTAAAGATACCACTGATGGATTGAAAAAATAAATGGACTAAATCCTACAATTTAAATATCTGTCAAAGGTTAGATGAAAAAAATAAAGTCAACTACATGCTGTTTTCAAAGGATGGATGTAAATTTTAAGATACAAAAACATAGAAAACAAATGATTTTTTAAAAAATCTGTATCACAAATGTGGAGAATAGAGTGCAAGGAGCCTGTTTATATTAGGTTATTATATAATAGTAGTTTCTCCAGGTGAAGAAAAAAATGGACTAGGATGGGAGAACCCAAAACACTAACTGACTTAGCACAGAGGTTGAGTGTTTTAGATTTGCAGGAGGTAGGGGTGAGTAGTGAGGGTTCTTCCTTGGAGTACTTTCTTAGGTATCCTTCCAAAAACCTTTGCTAGGCAGGAACTATACTGTATTCTCCAATAAAGATAATGAAGTAGCAAGTAGCGAAGTGGGAGGATTTTAAATGAAGAGATAAGACAGGTTATAAATACTTTATGAAAGCAGCTAGTTTTCTGACAATTCATTACAACAAACAATTATAAATGCATTAACAAAATAACCATTTGCATGCATAAAGATTTCAATTTTGGTCCAAATCACTGATGGGTCAGCCTTCAGATCTGGAAAGTACCCTGTACACATCCCTGCCTAACAACAGCTAAAAATCACTTCTTAGCAGATACACATGATGTACTGAAGAAGCCACACAAACAATGCCATTAGGCATGCATGAATTTTGATTAATCACTGATCTAAAACATAAAGCAAAACCCAAACTTGGTCATGGAAAAGGTAATTCTTTCCTTTATGCAGAACCAATAAATAAGATATACTGACTTTTAGATTTAGGTAAAGCTGATAGTTTTAATTTCTGTATGATGTGAAAAATATATTATCTTTATAATATATTCAGGTTTTCAAAGTTTGTGATTAAAAATGAGCCACATTCTATACTTGGGAAGTTTTGCTTCTTTACTGCCATCTTCTTCTATAAAAATAACTTTGTGTTTTAAAAAAATGAATTAAAAAAAAAAAAAGAAACTACTACTCACATCATAAGTTAGTGAATCTGCTTCATTGGCCACTGTAAGGCCTGCCAATTCTCCAAGTCCCAGTTCACTTTCAAGGGCTTCATCTGCTCCCATGATGAACGACTTCCCAGAAGAAGGAGGAAATGTCAGTGCTTCCACTGAAAGAAGACAAAAGAAACATAAAATAGTCTCTTCATAGTCAACAATTAGTCTCATAAGAGCATGTCTATATTTGATAATTTTTAAATGCTTTTAAACATAATGAAATCCAGTGAGCAGAAAATCCTAAAGAACTGGTTGCTTTTTCTATACCTTAACCATAGCTAAAGGGTATCATTCAATTAGAAAAGTAAACATGAAACAAATTCACCAATCCATTGTCTTCTTTCTCACTACACAGTAACATAATGTGACTAAATAAAAGTAGGTTTTACCCTTTTGACATTTTATGTTAAATGCCCAAATTATTTCTATCAATTATTAAGCATATATTAAACATATTATTAAACAATTATAAACATAAACATATAGCAATCACAAGTGATTTTTAACACTGTTGGTCTCATTCAAACAAAAATGTCAATTCTGTAACTGAAGGAACAAAGAAAATTTCAAATAAAAATGGATACAATTGTAAAATGTGCCTATATGGGGCAAAATTAGTATGTGGTGAGAAGTCAGGATTACCTCTGGAGGGGAAAGAAGGGGTAGTGATCAGAAGGCAGGACTTCTGTTCCGTGACCTAGGTGAGTGGTGACGTGGTTGGGTTCATTTTGTGACAATTCACTGAGCTACACACTTTTGTGATTTCAGCAGTTTTTTGTAGGTGTGTTATATTTCATTTAAGAATGTTTATTTCAAAGTAATTTTTTAAGTGTCCATTTTAACACTTTTTTAGCTTCCAACTGTGCTTCAAGATGTCAAATTTATTTTGTGATAAATTTAAATAGCTTTACTTTGTAACACTGGACATACCAATCCAATCCCCTCAGTCACCATCATAAAAGAACCAGTTAAAAGCAAAATGCCAAATTAAAAGAGATTTTACTTAATTTGGTCAATAACAAAAATGTCACTTTTTGTAAATGCAAATTATTCTGACAAATTGTCACAGATGGTCGGTCCTTCAGTAGTTTTCTAGAGGTGGTTACTTTGTTGATGACAAACATTTATGACTTTATTAGATGAATTTAGTAGTTTAAACTATGGCTATTAAAGAAGTAAATTAATTTTTTCTTAAAAGAATTAAGTTGACTGTATTAATTAGTATATGTAGAAACTGGATTTACAAAGTGTTTTTCAGCTTTTGATTCATTCCTATAATTTTTGATTCAATCACAAATATTATATTTGTTAAAGAAATGAAAGAATAGTTATGTGCTTTTTAAAACAGTAGTGGCAGAAACTCTACTTAGAATCCTTGTAAGAAAGAAGTATAAATTAAGTAAGACATTTTCAAACCACCAGACAAGAAAGCAGCAATAGTAATAATGGGTGTTACCCACACATACCATATATCCACTGGGAGGATTCAATCAACTCTAAATATTTACTAATGATGAGTAAATTGTTTAAGTTAGAAAATAATTTTCACACAAAAATTTCAACCAAATGATTCATGAGGCTAGGTCTTCAGCTATTTGTTTGTTTGTTTTGTTTTCATTTGGAGTATTTTTGGATAACTTTGTTCAGGTGTAAAATAAAAATGACTCTTCAAAAAAGACTTAAGATTCACTGGATGAAGGGGGTTCCCTGGTGGTGTAGTGGATAGGCTTTGGCGCTCTCAACATTCCGGCCTGGGTTTGATTCCCAGCCAGGGAACTACCCCCCCAAAAAAGGTCATTGGATGTGACCATACATATTGTTTGAGATAATATAACTAATGCTCTAGAGATGGCTAAGTAAAACCTGAAAACACACACCAGTTGCTGAACCAGCAAACTTCAGGGTGAAGAGAGAGAGAGAGCAACATGGGCCTGTCATTTGATAGCTAAGAGTCCTTAGAACTTAAGACTATAGTGCCTCTTAAGCGTGGTAATGCCTTCCAAATTATTAAAAGAAAAATAAATGTATAGCACAAACAGTCTATGGAAGCTTTATCTGAAACTGCACTGATATTCTAAACTAGAATTTAGAGCTTTTTTTTAAGTTTATGCACATTTTTCCAAGTCTTAAAGACTGAAGTTGGAATCAAACCCCACTGAATCTAAGAAAGCTTACATTTGAGGAATAACATATCCTTAAAACATTTGTAGAACACAATTCTTCTCTTAGAGAGTCCTTTCTAATAACTGAATGTATACCTAAGTGCTTTTTGTGCTGAAAAGTGTCTTAAATACTTGCCTTCATCTGCCCTATTTATTTCATGTTCAGGAAGCCTGGAGCTGCTGGGTCTAGAAGGTGAACCCACAGGTGGTTGCAATGAGGGAAGTTCATCAACATCTCTCAAGTTAGCAAGCATATCTTGTAGTTTTGACCTATTGGGTCCTAGCCCAAAAAGGGAAGGAGGAGAGAAAAAAGAGGAAATAGAATTAACCAACTGCATCAAAATGGTGCCATAAACTTTATTCACAGCTGCCAACATTCATCTTTAAGACTACTCTACTATATTAAAAAGTATTAATAATTATTTTCCAAGTTTTCAAATGATTTTAAAACTGTATTATTTCTTGAAAAAATATTTTACACATAAGCTACTGGAATACATCAGCATTTGCATGAAAAATAAAGCCCATGTGCAATTTTGACCATTAAAAATGTTATCCTATAATCCTTGCATAATACTCTAAATGCAGATACCACAGATTGGGAAGCTACTGTGCACCAAATTAAATAATAACATCCTTTCTATTTGCTCATTTAAATTAAGTCTCATTCATTGCCTTACATCCTGAAGCTATGGTAACCGAGGTGAAGTCTCATGCCCTAATTACTTACCTGAAATTTGATTCTTCATTCTCCCACATCCCTGTTTTGACTGTTTTATATAGGATAGAGGCTGAAACAGATCTTCGGTAGTTTTTCCTGTTATAAGTTTAATTAAGAATGGGAAAGTCTTACCCATAGTCTGTTATGGTTTTTTCCTATACTAGCAAAGAATACAACTATTTTTAAGCAATTTTTAACTAATACCTAGAAATATATTTCAAGACAGTATGACTGGAGTACACAATTTGACTGGAAATATTTCTACTAGATCATATTAAAAGGACTCAAAACTTTTGCAACAAGTAAACAGTTCAATAAAATATTTATATATGGTGGCTTATAAATTAATCCTTCATTTTTCAATTCAAAGCTTTGCTTCAGTTCTCTTTTTATCATAAGTCTTTCAGTTGTTTTGTTTTTGTAATCTTTACTTGTTCCCAGACTACCATTAATCATGACAACATGAACTGACCATGGAAACAAAACGTGCTGAACCTCAGTCTATAGTCCCTTAAGCTTCAGTAAAGACAATAAAATCTCTCCCTCTGGAGAGGAATTTTTCTTCCTCACACTAAAAAACTATGTGCTTTATGCCCGAATACTGACCATAATCCTCAGATTCAGGAACTGTAATACGTTCTATTAGAAAAAATACTGTTCCAGTCAAATGGTGCAGTTTTAGACCTTAAGTGCTAAATTTCAACTACAACAACGCCTTGATATTTGACAAGAACTGAATAATCAATGTAATAGTAGATGGATTCTACATAAGTCCTGGATACCTTTCCAACCTAAAGATCTTTTACATTTTAAGACATATATTATTATAGCATAAGGATTTAAATGTATCAACTTTAAGTCAATCTAAAAATTAAAATATCCTCCTTATTTCTCATGTATAACATATAAATTTTCCTCAAAATTTCAGTTTAACTGGTTTTGCCATGGTTCTGAAAAGCCACAACAAATCATGCCTCACTACGGTTTGTAAAGACAGAATGTTTTTATCAGTATATTTGAATGAAAGGTACAAAATATTCTATGCTTTAATATTTTCTATTGATTTAATTTATATGGAGAAGGCATCAAATAATGGCCACTGACTAAATACTTGCAAATTGTAAGTTGTTTTAAGTAAAGATTTAAATGTTTCTCAGTAACTACCAAGTTATAAAGAAATATCCTAAAAGGATATGTGATAAGCCTTAATATCACTATAAAATAAAGAAAGAAAAAGTATATTCTACCAGTCTTTTGCAAGTCTTAAGTACAGGTTTTACTAATTTGGATTTTAATCTCACTTTACACTACTCTAAGAGCCCAAAAGATGAAATTCCTATTGCCACAGAAGAGAGATCCATGTTCACATTGTCAGGCAGAGTGGAAGCACAAGGAGATAATTTAGCCTAACTCTCCTAAAAAGGTGTTTTAAAAGGCCTGCAGAAATGTTTGAAAGCTTTTGTGTTTCCATTTTACATGCTTTAACTAGAGTGATTGCTAAACTTAATTAATAATTTGCATAATGAATTATATATATGTTTCACAGGGCTAGAAATTTCATTTTAGTTTCTGTTTTTTCATTTGACATTTTATTGAAAACAAACAAGCTAATTGGTAATATTATATATGATATTGGTCAAAAGTTTTAAATTAGAAAATAAATACTTTTAGAAGTTGTGTATTTGACTTGGTGCCCTGTATAGCATATAGTGGAGGAAGCAAATGAACTGTGTGTTATGAACACATAGAATATTCAGGGGTAGAAATTAACTTTTTTTCTGGCTCCAATTTATAAAATTATAAGGAATAATTTTGGTGGATGTGAGCACGTCATACTAGATGAGATTTAAAACTGACAACAGTGAAAATTCATTATTATAATTAATATTTTTAAAAATCGAATTATCACTATGTTTGAATATAGAGTCCCACATGCTCATGACGCTCTGGATTTATTACTGGGATATATTATGATTCCATAATCACATGCAGTTTTGATTTTTTTTAAGTCCATAATTAAATAGCAAACCACTTAATTTCAACCCCTGAGAGCAGGTGAAAAGGAAAGAGGTCAGGAGTAGAAAAGAAAAAGAGTAAGTAGTTTTAGGAAAACATTGAAAAAAAATTGGGGGATATGAAAGAGGCAAGATTTATGAATTACGGATACAATGTTTTCCACTTACTCTTCACCCCCTTTTTCCCCTTTCTCTCCTTTTTGTATTGTTCCTTGAGTTTGGTAATTACTCCCTGGTCCACATTCCAAGCTTCAGGCATGAGACACTGGTCTTCCTTTTCTAAACAGAGTGAAACAAATGAAACAGCCTTTTTCAATAAAATATTGAACACTCTTAAGTCAATTCACTGTTATGTCAATAAATGACATGAAGTAACAACCACTTTCTCCTTAATATCACTAATTTTAAAAAGTGACTGCTTACTCATTAGGTATATGTCACACAAAATACAGTATGAAAGAAACAGTGATCGATTCAATTTCCTAGGTAGTAATATCAAATTTCTCTTGAAAGAGACATAGAAAAAAATAACCTGGAAGTTGTGAGTGACTTTTACTAAATTAAGTGTAGAAACTCTATAATCAAGACCTCCCATTTTCATCCCATTTTCTGAATTCGATTAGGATTAAGTCACACAAAAATATTTCTTATTAATTTATATAATGTGAGATGATTAAGATTTTATAAAAAAGTCTTCAATGATCTTTTCATTTCAAAAATTTTATATTTTTGATGTGTTCAGCAACAAATGATCATTTTTATTTTATAAGACTTATAAAGAGCACTTGTAAACTTATCAACCTGCATCCAAAATTTAAAACAAAAGTGATTGTTAGTTTATAAATTCTTTAAAAGGAAACTAAGCTTGTAGTAGAAAATAAATGTAATCATTAATTTTCACTATTTCAGAAGAATATTTAAAGAATAAATGTTATATATTTTATACTTACTATAACGTAATTTATATACTATATAATGTTATGTGTTATAACTCTCACCTGAATTCAAGACTCATCTATCCAACTGCTCCCTCTACATTTCAATTAGGAAGTTTAAATAATATCCCAAACTAAACATATAAAACCAAACTCTCAATCTTTCCCATCCAATCTGTTCCATCCACAGGGTTCCTCATCTTATTTGATGGCAATTTCATACTTCCATTTGCTCGGATCAAAAACCAACCTTTCTTTCACACCCCACATCAATATTTCAGAATGTTTTCTTACCTTCAAAACACATCCAGAATCTGACTACTATGCAGCATATCCACTACTTCTCTAACCACTCTGTCTCCTGCTCGACTTACTGCAATAGTTGTCCCTTTGTCCCATCAAATCTATTATCAACATTGGTTGCTCTGGGTTCTCAACATAACAACCACAGAAATGCTTTAAAATAAAAGTCAGATCATGTCACCCTTCCCTTCTAATCCCTCCATGGTTCCCCATCTCCCCAGTGGTCTACATAACTCTAAATGATTTGGTTGACTACAGTAGAATTATTCTGCTCCAGCCACTCTAGCTGCCTTGAATTCCTCAAGCATGCCAGGACTGCTGCTATCTTAGGACATTTGCTTGGCTTTCTTCTTCCTTAACATTCCTTTCTCTGATACCATATGGCTAACTTCCTTATCGACTTCAAGTATTTCCCTCAAATATTACTCTCTCAATGGGGCTTACAGTAACTACCCTATTTTAAATTCTAACCTGTCCCCTCTACCCCACCCCAACCTGAGCAATTTCTATTCCCCGTACTCTATTCTACTTTTTTTATTTTCCATAGTATTTATCACTTTCTGACATACTGTATCATTTATCATGTTAATTGCTTACTGTCTACATCCTCTTAGTAGACTGTAGGGACAACAGGGGTAGGGATCTTCACCTAGAAGACTTGGCACACAGAAGATACTTGATCAATATTTGTTGAATGATTGGAATAAAACAAAATAAATAAGAACAATAATCTGTCTATTTTAATAAATTTTAATACACAATTTAAAAAAACCATTATTAGGCTTCTGCATATACTAAACACATTTTTAAAAACTCAACATTTTTATAGACCTAACTGTAATCTATCAATAGTAGAAACAATCTCCTTTTCCAGAAAGATCAAACAATCAAAAATGTTCATTTTCATCAATTAGCTCTTAATTAATTAAACTGAGTGGCTTTTGGATCATAAAATACCTTCAAGTAAAAACAATTTTTTTTTTAATTCAGGGGTTCCCTGGTGGTGTAGTGGCTAGGCTTCGGTGCTCTCAATGCAGCCTGGGTTCGATTCCCAGCCAGGGAAGTACCCCCTCAAAAAAAATCAGACTTACCATAATCTTAATTGGACCCATAATAATAGCAATGGAAGACCACAGAAGATATATACTTGCCAGAAATTAACAAGATTCTTAAACTAAGCATATTCACTTTTTTGGGGGGTGGGGGGAAGGATAAAAGAAGCACTTAAAATGGTTTAAATGTTCATTCAACTACACAGGATTTGCAATCTAGTTTTGTTCATTGCTTAAAAGTGAAATGCTTTGAATTAGAATTATAAAATCCTTAATACACATAAAGCCAAACTCCTGGTAAAGAAACCTGATGTTAACTGAAAGATTCCATTCACTAATACTCATAAACAGAAATATCCAGTACACTACCAAAGAGTGAGACAGCTCAAATGTGGGAACAGTCACTCCTATTTTCACCAGTAACTTCACAGCAGGTTAGGTGAAAACGTACACACACGTATCATATCACATGCTGGACCATTACGCACACCTTAAAGCAAAGGAAGTTACCCAATAGACAATGCAGCTGTCTTTGGAGAAAAATGAATCCCAATTACTCTTGCAAAAAGATTGGCAATGAAAAGAACCAAGTACTTATTAATACAGGTGTGTGACCCCTCTAAGAAAGACCTCAGTTTAGCACAGTGGACCTAGCAATATTGGTAGCACTGTTGCCTAAAATATCTGAATAACCTCATATATAAACTCATTAGGGAATAAGACAGAAGAGAGACTGATTTCAATTTAACTTCTCCTGGTTTC
The DNA here is from genome assembly GCA_004026885.1 of Lyroderma lyra. Classification (NCBI taxonomy): domain Eukaryota; kingdom Metazoa; phylum Chordata; class Mammalia; order Chiroptera; family Megadermatidae; genus Lyroderma; species Lyroderma lyra. Next base: position 63,865 of record PVJL010000271.1, read on the forward strand.
CAAATACTGCTTAGCTGGAAAAAAAAAAGTCAGTCACTAAAGAGCCATTATATTCTTCAATGACTTCAAGTAATTATCCTAAGTAAGTCTTCAAATATTCACCACAAAAAAAGAAAAAAGAAGTGGTATTAGTACCGTAAGAATCCCTAAATAGAAAGCCCCAAGAAAAAATTAAAATTATTACTGATTCTCTAACCTTATCTGTCTTTAAAGTACATAGACTGCAGCTAAAGGTATCCTGCAATTCTTTAACCTCAAGAGAAAATTTTCTAAATTCTAAAATACTTATTTTTAACACATTAGATGTTTAAAATATTAAATTCATTTAGAACAATTGATACAAAAAATTTCATGCCTTGTACAAAGTGACAAAACCTGACTAGAATGATTACAAATTTTTAACTTATACTTCTTTTTGTACAGAAGATACCAGAGATGAAAAGTGTAAAATCCTTTAATGAATTCCCACATACCCAATTTCCACAAAATCTAGATTTGCAAGTTCTACTGTCTAGGCAGAACACAGAACATTTTGTATATTGATTCAAACTGTTTTCATACTGTATTACTTATATTTAAAACAATGAGGTAACTATTTGTACAACCTTCTTTAAACACATACATACCCTGGACAAAAGTGATGGTAGTTAAAAAGTCCATAGGATGTTCAAATTTTCAACATTTTAAGATATTTAAAGTGTTCTTCAAGATGTTGCCCTCCTGATAAAATATTAGTTGCTTTTATTTACATAACATCTCTAGATGAATCCAGCATCCTTCCTTACCCCAGTCTGTTCCATCGCCTGCACTTCTAGATTCACTGTCTCCTTCCTCTGACGTAACCAAGAAGTCAAACTCCTTCAGAGCTTCTTTTGTATCTCGATCTTCACTGCTATCAGTCAAAGCTTTTTTCCTAACAATCTAATGGGAAAAAAAGGTAAATTAAAATACATTAAGAAATTATTTTAAACAAAGATGGTATCCCTGTACCACTGAATGAGAAAATCCAATTATTTTTTTCTTCAGAAAGTGTATCCTTGTTGTGTTAAATAACTACAGCATCTATTAAATTCAGTGGAAAACACAGATTTCATTTTAAAAAGATATCCGTTATATATTTAAAAGTAGTAATTTAAACTTTGTTCAAGGATGGTTGGTTTGTTTTAAATAAATTAATGAAATCATATACTGAAAACAATGAAATATAAGACACATATTTAAATTACATAGATGAAAAATGACTCTGACATACTGTATTGTAAGAACCATAACCAAATCTTACCTTTCTTGGATGCAGTTTGTGCAGTGTGCAGACAGGCTAATCTAACTAAAGAAAGCAGCAATTCATAAGAGATTGAAAGAGCTTTTCACAATATAACCATGATAACTTTTAATTCTCTAATACTAAATCATTTCCATACAAAACTTACAAACTCAGTAATGCATGCCTCAAGACTTAGAAGGTATTCTGTTGGGGGCAGGAGGGTCCTACTATTATTTCTACTGTCCAACCTTACATCAATTTTCTCCAATTACTTTCTACATATTCAAATTTTTCTTAAAATACTGATGTTTCAGAGTCAGACTTGATTTAGATTTAATAACAAATCTTGTAAAGGCTGTTGTATCTCTTTTCTATATATTTAGGAGTATCTCTGGAATCACAAATCCAGTTGGAATATTAAAACTTAGGCTTAATGCATACAGAGATCACTTCTGAGATCTGTATGCCAATGCCCTTTCTGTATTAATCTCCTTTATGGTTACTTCTACCACCAGGACCCCCAAAGAAATTTGGACAACTGGTTTTGCAGCTTGTTTTGATAAAATAAGAGTCAGTATCTCAGCTTCAAAAGACCTCAGCTTCTTCACTTCATGCAAAATAGAAACAGCATAGTCTAATCAAACTTTATCACTGGACTACTGTGAGTGGTTTAAAATCATAATGGTTCAATATACAGATCAATTGGACAGACTAGAGAATCTAGAAATAGACTAAGAAATAACAATTAGCTGACTTGTATGACCCTGTTCTCAGGCTCATGACTGGTATTACTTATCAATCACAGCACTTTTCATTTAAGACTAGACACAGCCTCAAAAACCCTTCTCAATGCAGCACTCCAGGAAGCCGTTATCAACAGCAGTCAGCACAGAAACCCAATCTGCCTTAACTTCCCTGGTATATAATAATATAAACACTGAATAGGAGAATAAACACTGATGCTAGAATAACTGGTTTTAACTATTTATTGTTTAGAGTATTTCCCTAAAACCAAGAAATACTTTTGTTTATAGCGTTTCCCAATTTACCATCTAGAAAATCTATTTAAAAAACAAGATCAGGGAGTTCCCTGATGGTGTAGTGGCTTAAGGCTTCAGCGTTGGCGCTGTCAGCGCTGCGGCCTGGGTTCGATTCCCAGTCAGGGAGCTACCCACATACCAAAAAGCAAAAAAAAAAAAAAAAAAAAAAAAAAAAACAAGATCAATTTGATACACTATGAACAAAAAATTCATGCTGAAGGTGTATTCTTTTATAATATTCACAAACTATACACTACTAATCTGTTCTAATTTTCCCTGGGAAGACAGCCTAAGGTAGAAAAGTATCTCTAAAGAGTTATACCAACAGAAGATGCCAATCTTCATAGGTCCATATACAAATGCAATGCCAATCCACCTTCTTTTACCCTAGAGGATTGATCCCTCCCTTTCTGTGACTCTGATGGGACATACCAGATATAATTTGAAGGGATCATCACCAACATCCTATAGATAGAAAATCCTTGTTGTCAATGTCTGATAAAAAAGGCAAGGAAAATACAGAAGTATATGGAACCTTAAATTCTAAGTCTGAATGTATTTTCAACATTAGTTATTATTAAATACGGTAGTAAGTTACAAAACAAACTTTTTGGAAAGAAATCTGTGTGTACCTCTATGTGACCTCTGTGTGTATCCTCATATATCCTCTATATGACCTTATAAAGAAGGAAGGTAAATTATAGATAACTGTCTATCAAGTGTCCCACTTAAATATATAAACACAAACGCCTATGTGTAATGGGTAGGCACAGAAGAAAAGTGAATTGTGATTACCAGATTAGCAAATGGGAATGGCAAGGGTTTGTTGTGATAAACATCTATTAATTTTCTTATATCTAAGGTTCCACTCCACTCTTAACCTTCAATGAGATTATGAATCAAACACAAAAAAGTTATAGATTACACAGGTGCTAAGAAGATTAGAAAAAGAGGTAGGCTGTCACTTTGAAAACGATTAGAAAAGGCACAATATAACTGGGGATGGGATTCTTTATATTGTGACTAAAACAATACTTAATGATTCTTAATCTCATTACCTTTTCCTCCTAAAGTGCCTGAATGTGTACTGTAGACTAAATGTTGCCACTGAAGTTATCCTTCATATAGTTTGGAACTGATCACTCTTTATACACATATATATTAATAATTTCAAAATCATTTTTACACTCAATAAATGATACTCGTATGATGATGAGAATGCTGATAATGATGGTAAACAAGAATAAGTTGAAGAGGGTGATCATGAGGAAAGCAATGGACATGGAGAGGAGGAACACGATCCAGAATGTAACCCCAAGAACAAGCAAACTCCAACAGAGGGAGGGCAAAGAGTAAGAAAGCAGAAGGGACATGCGTGGCCTTGGAAGACAATGCACCATTTCAGAGCCCAAATACAACCTAGAGCTACTAAGAGCCTTATGCTTCTCTTTTTCTTAGTTAAATCTAGTAAACTATTTTGATTAAAGAACTAAAATAACATTTAAAAAAATCTCTTTGTTCTACTAAACATTTTTTAATAAAAATATTTTTATTGTTAGACTTATTGGGGTGACTTGGTTTTTTTATAAAAATATTTTTAACTACTGAACATTTTAATAGGGTAATTTCAGCTAATTCTCTCTCTATATATAGTACTCCAATAACTCTTCTCTAAGCCATGCTTACTCACTGCTACATAGTTAGATTTTTAGTCCTTTTGGCATGGAGCTCTTAGATGGTAGCTGTGAAAATTAATGTAATATAACATAAAAATTAGCAAAACTTTTGCAAAGAAACCAATTATTTGTTCAGAAATGTTTTTTTTTCCCTGAAAAAACTACAAGAATTTTTTAGTTCAATGTTTCAATAGGGTTAAGTATGTTTATATTAGCTGTGCCTTCACTGCTTGTCACAGAATTGCTGTGATTTACACCACTAACAATTGGAAGACAGGATATTTATGAATTTGATTACTTAAAAAAGAAACCAGCTTATAGTTGAAATTTCTAGTGAGACCATATTCAATAGTTATAATAATCAGCTTTCTGATTTAAAAATATTTAAACTAGGGAGTTCCCTGGTGGTGTAGTGGCTTAAGGCTTCATCACTGGCGCTGTCAGCACCGCGGCCTAGGTTCAATTCCCGGCCAGGGAACTATCCACATTAAAAAAAAAAAAAAAAAAAAAAAAAAAAAAAAAAAAAAAAAAAAAAAAAAAAAAAAAAAAAAAAAAAAAAAAAAAAAAAAAAAAAAAAAAAAAAAAAAAAAAAAAAGAGAGTAAAAATATTTAAACTAATATAATGACTAACAAAAAACTTAAAGCATCATAATTAGTTATTATTTACCACTGAGTTTTGAATAAAGTATTTTGACAGAAAATAATATCTCAATGCAATTATCATAGGCAGCACAAAATTTCCAAACAATCAGGACAAAGAAAAGGTACCATGCAACTTCAGGCCTTTTCTGCTACTTCAGTAAATTAAAGACATGCTACTACTACTTGTTTAAATAATAAAAAAATGGGAGTAACTACTTCAAATAATATCCATGGCAGGGCTGTATCAGCAGAATAGAAATGAATAGTGACCCAGGTAAACAAATGGAAGTAATAATTTAAGGGACTCTGATAGAAGCAGAGAGCATAAAGAACAAAGAAGTTACACTTAGAAAGCACTTTATAGTTACACATATTATTTTCATATATAGCATCTCATTTATTCTTCACAAACTCCTCTGGGGATAAGATGGGTATGTATTCTAATCCCCATTTTACAAACTAAAATACTAAGACTGAAGGATTAATAAGCACAGATAACTAGTAACAGAACTGGGACTTAAACTCAAGGCACTTGACTTTAATTCCAGTCTGCTTTATATTATCTTGCTTTCCTTCTCCCTCTTCTTTAAAAGTGAAAGAGGAAATGTGAACATTCCTAGACAAAGTAAAGCACGCCCTCATATCTTACTTAAAAATAAACAAGAAGGAATAGGAGGAAAAAAGGAGAAGGAGAAAGGCAGAGAAGAGGGAAAATGTAGGGAGAAAGGAAAACAAAAAGGACAGGACAGATCAGGGTAGAATGGAAAATGGCAGACACGGGAAGAAAAGGGAGAAGCAGCAATTTAGAGACATCTGTTATTGCAAGAAACTACCATGGGAAAGTAAATAAACTTGTAAGAATAATCTAAACAAAACTACAAAATAACCCTAAACAAGTCTGAAGAAATCTAATGGAAGAGCTCTGGAAGTCTGTAGAACTTATCTATCAAAGCAGCCTTGGTAAGAACAAAACTGCATCAATTACAATTGATACCAGTCACCATCAGGCACCCTAATGAGTCTGTCAGTTCTATTGTCTTACTACAGCCAATAACACAGCATTGTTGTAACAAACATTTGCCATATTCACCAGTTCTACAGAAAGGTTGACATATTTAATGAATCACCAAAAAGTCAAAGTGAGGCCCTTAACAGAAAGCTGCTATACTAAAAATATTCTTAACTTTGAAATCAATACTAAAAACTTTTATATTAAAATTTCCCAAATTCATTTTTAAAAGTTATGGGTTTAGGCTGAAGGATGTGGATTATTTTTAAAGTATGTGTAATGGTCCCTAAAACTATTTATATCTGAGTTATCTAACTCACCGTTGAAGTATCAATGATGCTTTTCTCTCTTCCATCAATGTCATCATCTTCATCTTCATCACTGAAATCTGCAGCTGCACTTTCAAGGAATTTGAAATTATCCAGCACAGAGGCAGAATCTGTTAACTCGGATTTTCTGGTTTAAAACATGTACATCTTGCTCAGTTAATTTTTTTAAACTCAAAAATTAATTCATGATACGTTACACTAACTTCTGTTTACGTTGTAACTATGATCCCCTCAAATCATATTATGAACTACATTGATTCTTATCCATTACATTTCTATGAACTTTAATTGGAAAAGTAATGTAGGAAGTGATTACTATTTAAAGTATTTTGCAATCTCATCTATTTAGATTCATGGTAATCTAATGTAAAGAACTTCTCCCTCCTGATTCAGTATTATTTTGATCCTAAGTCAAACATCATGTATTTTTAAAATATTTTTCTTACATCTGCTGCTATTTTTCTCTATTCTTTTCCACTAGGCAACATTTCCTCTGATACTTAAGTTTCTATAACTAAAAAAATAATTAATTAATATGTCATTTTTCTGATGCAATATTATATTTGTGACCACCTAAAGAGTTGAAAAAAGCAAATGTGGACACGAAGTTACTAAACACAATACATAGTCATATTAACAATACTACACAGCTTGATTCTACTGGTGAGTAGACCATTAAACTTCTGCAAATGACTGACTGTTCAAATATATAAGATTTGAATTTAGTTCTCTAAAATTAAATTTAGTAAACTCTTTCCTAATGGCCAGAACAAGATGTTTTCTCTCCAGTTCATTCAAAACTGTTTTAGATTAAGAAAGCATTTTCATGAAAAAATTAACTGCAACTATGGACAAAATTTTCAAAACAAATAAATCATAAATTTCAAATCTTCTGAGAGCTGTTTCTGCTTTTTTTCCACCCTATTCTTCATCTCTCAGAAACCAGAAAGATTCAGATTAACGCCCACGTCAGCCTCAAATGACAGGTCAAGGACCAAACACAAGGCAACTAGAGGGGGTCTTTCCTGAAGGTCTTATAATGAGTTAACTCTTTAAGTAAAACTATAACCAGGAATAATGCTTGCATTGTCTATGTCTACACAGAAAAATAATGTACATTTCATATTTATAAAAACAATTTAATGTAGTTTTTATTATTAGTGAACACATTTAAGAAGCCTTCAATGACACGTTTATAAAATCGTACTTTTGAACCTTTACCTAAATCTAATAATTTTAGTTTGTTCCAGATAATATAAGGTCTGTTCTCACCAGACAATACAGAGTTCAATTAAAACCATTCTTCCAGACTAAACATACATTAAAAAAGTAACATCATATTTAGACTTTCACAGAATCTTTGGCTTTTTATTTTTTTAAGAATCCTGCCAAACTATTTTCAATAAAGAAGAATCTCCTCATTTAACTGTTCATGTTTATTTTAAGCAGAATTACATTTAACTGTATGATATGATACATAATCCAAAAAGCAAAACAAAATATTTCAAACAGCTACTTAATTTTTACACTTATTCTATCAATTAAAATATGTATTTAAAATAGATCATATCTCAAAGGAAAGATGAGTTACATCCTTATTAGACAGACAAAAGATTTACTTCTAAAGAATCTAAGGTATTTATTTGATTTCTGGGACACCAAGAATGAAATTTCATTCTTACAGATTTGAACTAAATTCCCAAAATAAGATCTGTTATGAAATTCTAGTAGTAAGTTATTAAGCTTTAAGATATTAAAATCTACACTAAATTCATAAATTTCAAGCAAGTGTCTTAAATAAAAATATTAAAAGAATCATAAATGATAAATAATCCCTGTGTTATGTTCTACCAAATGAATTTTAAATTTTTATTAAACTCTATTAAAATTCTACAGTAGAATCTAAAAGTACAAGTGTTGTAAGTATCATCCACAAACCAAGAGTAGTTAATAAAAACTAAAGTTACAGCTAAAACATTTCACAGACAAAATACTTACCCAATCATTGCTGTGTCTTTAACTTCACCCTCTGTGCCATTTATAACAGAGTCCTGATTTTTGTCATCTTCCCTGTCCGTGACATCACTTGAAAAGCCCAACAAAGCTCGAACTCGTTTAGATTTCACATCTAGAATAGTATCTGTGTAACCCACCTCCTGTAGATACCTGTGTATGAAGAGGATCCTTACAATTCACTCATTTTAGAAATCAGTATTCTATAACTGCATATGTAAATAAAAGTATATTTTAAAATCCACTGCTTGCATAAGACTTAACAGTATAGTACTATGCTAGTGTGACTGGCTAATAATCTTCCAGCTGCAGATGGAGCTGTCTCCTGCAGTACCAGCCTCTATGGTCACTGAGAAAAATCAAAGAACTATACAATACACCATTCATTATATTTATCATAAAAAGAATCTGTTCCTTAATATACGTAATAGCAAATTTTTCTTCTAGGCACAGTTAGAGTAAACTCACTCTCAGATTCTACCGAATTATTACTTTAAAACAGTTAATTATTATAACCAACAGTCTTCACATTTCTGATGTAAAGTGTCACTGGATCAACTGTTTGAATTCTAGAGAGAATCTTTCTAGCACACGTGGTTTCCTCTATGACATGCAAGAAGACAGTATGTTTCAAAGAATCACTTCTACAGAAGGGAAATTTCTGTTCTGGGACAACTCTAAAATTTAAAAAAAATAAAAAATAAAAAGATCGCAATTCAATTGCAGGATGTGGGATGCTTGGGTGCATGGGTGTGTGTGTCACAGAAGCAGCAACACAGAAAAAAGAGAATAATAGTCTTTGTATTGAGAGTTAGAACAGGGTCTTAAGCCCATTTCTGTCACTTTCTCCCTATGTTACTTTAATTCTCCTGAACCTGTTTTCTTTACCCCAAAAGAGACAAAAGTGGTAGTGGTAGGAACATGAAAAAGGCAAATGTCATTAATAAACATGACAGACAAATGTTAGGCATTAACTTATAAGTAAGCAACAAGTCTATGAGACAAAAGAGAAAACAAAGGTGGACAAAATAACTAGTCTAAGGTTAGTTTATTTTAAGATCTGGTATTAATAGTTATTATAGCTCAAAGAGATATCTCACAAAGATATGTCACCAAAATGGAATAGTGCATACCATCAAATCAGAATACTCATTTTTCAATCCTATCAAATATTTACATAAAGGTTTTGATTAAAATATGGATAATTGCCTATTAAATTTAATCATTTACTCTTACAAATACAAAGGTATTATGTTTTTCCATTTTTAAGAAATAATATTTGATACATACTTCACTTTGGCACAGTATCACATTAAAATAGCTGTACAAAAACTGCACTTTCCATAGATGAGCTGGCTTTACTAAATAGTTACTGCCTCATTAATTGATAGCATGCCACCTTTGCTTTGAGGGACAGATTATGAGTTTTTCAAAGTTTTTGAAAATATCTCTTGGATTGCTCACTATATCAATTTCTCATTAAAAAAATAAAAAGATCAGTAGAAGAAAACTATTTATAAAATGAAAAGGCATAAATCACATTTAAGAACAAATGAAGGCACGAGTGGAAACCCACTTATTAAATATTAGTGCAGTCTCATTTTCTTCTAACTCTGAGTAGATAAAAAATAGATGTGAGGAGTCATTTTAATACTCTCTTCCCCTCATCAAAAGGAAGAGCTGGCATGTATCCATTTTGGCATGTATCCATTTTGGAAATCACAGATTTAAATTATCCACAAGCAATCATGAAAGTCCAAACAGGAAGCAAATTTCATCTTACTGAGTCACAAATCTGAAGTCCAGTTTCATATGTGACATGCAAGTACCAGGCACCGAGTTGATGAGGGGGTCTAGCCCACCATCTGACATCTGAACCTCAACCCAGCTTTGGTCTCTCTTTATAGTCTCAAATACACATTTTATAGGAGAAAGTATATGTTGCATGCAATATTTGCAAATTTGGGAAATTTAAGAAGTTCTTCAATCAATTTAAAATAGAAAGTTTAAAAAAATATACACAAATTACATATAAATAATGATTATATTAAAACATGTATATTCATGTATAAAAGGTGCAAAGAGTGACTTTATGAGTATAGAATTCTTTAAACAATAAATGTAAGTATATAATAAAATTTACAAGCTTAAAATTGTACTCATTTTGATGAAGTGAAAATTATGGAAAGAGAATTCATTCTTCATAATTCTTATTAATGTTTAATAAAAAATAAATCCCACCACAGGGGAAAAAAGTGTTTAATATAAAAAAGGAACAGTAATTCAATTAAGCTTTTACATAGCAGCAGTATAATATGAGCCATAAAAATTATTCTATTGAGTTGAAAATACAAAACAAAATAATCTCAAGAAAGCATACGCTTCTCCTCTTTAGTACAACCATGGATTACTTACTGTCTGAGTAGTTGTCGACCTTGTTTCCACATTAACTGGCTATTTTGTTGTGGCTGCACCTCTGTTTCATTACCTTCATCTAGAAAACATTAAATCATAATGAAACTGACTTGTTATATACATTAGAGAACATCTCAATTCATTCAAAATTTCCAAGAAAAAAACTGTAAGATTAAGAATATGTAAAACTGCACTGTAAACAATGGCTTAGGACAATGCAAATTGTTTTTAAGTCAAATTTCCATAACAAACCCCTAAATACATTATTGCTACTGGATTCTCCTCAGACATTTAGAAAATGTCTAAAATAAAGACATTTTCCAAATTTTTGGGCAGCCTGAGAATTTTCCTCCAGGACAAAGACCTATCCAAATCAAGTTACATAATAAAAGCCAAATAAAAGTATTATGAAGCACACATCACAATTAGAACAAATACCCAGGGAATGTGGTAAAAAAAAATCCAGTTTGATAAAAGAGTAGATAGATAAATAATCTCAGTTCAAATCTATTTCCTTCACAAAATATTAAATGAAAACCTCAATTATTCTTTTTAAGATAGTCTATGAATGAAAATCTCCTAGGTCTTGTAAAGCTTTAAATCCATCATTGAATCCTTTCAAGAAGGCAGTAAAATAAAAAGAGCCTTCTTCTCCATGATAAGTCCGTACTAAACAATCCAAACTACACTATGGAGGGTTCCCTGGTGGTGTAGTGGCTAGGCTTCAGCACTCTCAATGCTGCGGCCTGAGTTCGATTCCCAGCCAGGGAACCACCCGCTGCCCACCCCCGCCCAAAACTACACTATGGCTCTACTTTAAGAATACAAAAACATTCACCCTTTCCATCAGCTGTTGATCAAACTATAAGAAACTGTGGTCTTTACAGGGTTTTTTATTCAAGTGGAGATACAAAAAGGCTGGGAATATTTGTTATATGATTATTCAATAGTATATATGTATTTACCATGTTCCAGATGCTGTGTTAAAAATGTGTGCCTTATCTCTTTTAATCTTTTTTTTTTTTTTTAATATGTGGGTAGTTCCCTGGCTGGGAATTGAACCCAGGCCACAGCGTTGATAGCACCGAAGCCTAGCTACTACACCACCAGGGAACTCCCTCTTTTAATATTTACAAACATAAAAGATAGGTGTTATTACTATCCTCATTTTAAAGATGAGAAATATGGGTTTTACAGGTTAATTTTAAGGTTTCTAAGTTTGAAATAGTTATAAGTGTAGATGCCTACTTCAGAGCTCCCATATTTTCCTCTACATGCTATCGTCACAATGACAAGAAATGAGAAAAATACGAAAATAAAAGTATTAGATCTTGCACTTTTTCTCCTAAAATAACTAGGCCAAGCTCTGATATACCAAAGAAATAGCAGTAGGGTCTACAGTGGGTAGGGAAGGAGATAAGGGGGATTATTTAAAAAGGAAAATTACTTCAGGATAACTTCGGAGGGTGTGTGTGTGTGTGTGTGTGTGTGTGTGTGTGTGTTTTAAGACAAAACAAAGCTTTCACAACTAAGGATAAAAATGATACATATTTTGTTTCCTATGACCCACAAATTCAGGAACTGTGTATATAACATAGTATGTTCCAACATGTCCCCTTCTTAAGTCAAGAAAGTAACCTGTACTTGCCAAGTAAGAACATTTACACTGACATTCCAAAAAACTAAAAATTTCAGATGTGAAAGAACTTCTGAGGTCATCTAATTTCCCATCAGAATAGGATTAAATGCTTTCTGTACTATCCTCAGATATACTCAACTGCCTCTGCCTACTTCGGCAGCTAGTTGTCACCAAAGTGTGTTAGATCCATTCAATGGAAATACTGCTCAGTAGGAACAAAGAATGAACTACTGATACACACCAACATGTATGAATCTCAAATGAATTACATCAAGTGAGAGAAGTTAGAATCAAAAACCCACATTGTGTATAGTTCTGGAATCCATACAACTTTCTGGAAAAGGCATATATGAACAGAAAACAGATTAGTGGTTGCCTAGGGATTAGAAAGGGAGAAATTGACTACAAAGGGTAGTAGTAACAACACTGTGAAAACACAAAAAAGGTAAATTTTATTGTATGTAAATTATACCGTAATAAAATATAAACCAAATCAAGTAAGAATGCATCCCTAAAACCTTTTTTAAAAAGTGTATTCTTATGTTGAGATAAAATCTGACTCCCGGGTAACATCTGACATTTATAAAAAAAAAAGTCTGAAGTTTAAAGGAAAAAAACCAAACTCTTACACATGTGAACTTCATTTACCCCACATTTCCTTATCTAAGTTAACCTCATAGTTCTTTCAAATGGTTAGTAAGTAGTCATCAACTATTATTCTTAGCATATCAAGTTCAAAAAATGACATTATACAAAAATGAAGATTTTAAAGTGGATAAGAATTGCATTTATTGGTGATATTAAAAATATTTGACTGGTACTTCCAGTCAAGTTCGAGTAAGAGGAACCCAATTTACCCTCTTGCTTGAAGCAAACATAAAGCAAAATAGCTGAAACAATGGGTAAAGCACTGGACATCATGCAGCAAAGGACATGATCCCTGAGAGAAGGGAAGCAAACAGATGATCCCTATAGTTAGTTGTTCCAGCTTACTACCTTGATAGGGTTTCCAGATCACAGCATAGGGAGGAGGAACAAAAACAGTATCTAAAGAAATAGTGGCTGAAAAGTGCCAGGTTTCATGAAAACTATAAACCCATAGATCCAAGAAACTCAACAAACCCCAAATACAAGAACCATTGGAAGAGAGCACCAAAGTACAACCTAATAAAATGGCTTAAAACCTATGATAATCTTAAAAGTAGCCAGAGAAAAAGGTCAGATTCTGTACAAAGGAACTACAATAAGGATGACAGAAGGTTTCTCATCAGAAACAAAGAAAACAAGCAAAATAAAGATTTTTTCAAGACACACAAAAGCTGAAAGAATTCATTTTCAGCAGCCCATATTACCAGGTATATTAAATAAAGTCCTTAACACGGGAGAAGGAAAATGCTACCAGAAAATAGGGATCCATACAAAGAAATAATGAACACTGGAAATATATACTTCTTATAGTATTAAAATTTTGTTAAAAGAGAAATGACTATTGAAACAAAAATAATGCCAAGTGGTTTATAACATAAATTAAAAAAAAAAAATGAAAACAATTGCAAAAAGGACAGAGAGAAGTAAAGTTGTAAGTGTCCCATACTAGTAACAGATACGAAGTGGTATATTATCACTTCAAGTAGACTGTAGTAAGTTATAAACCCTAAGCTAAAGCAACCACTAAAATAACAAGTTATAGCTAGTAAGTCAGCAAAGAGATAAAATGAAATCATAAAAAATACTAGATTAATGCAAAAGAAATCTGAAAAAGAAAGAAAGCAAAGAACAGACTAAACGAACAGCAGGGTAGTGGTTTTAGACCTAACTATATCAATAGTCATATTAAATGTAAATTATCGAAACATCTCAATTAAAAGGCAGAATCTGTCACTTCAGATAAAAATATTCTATTGTAATAAGTATCTGGTTTCTAATATTAAATAGGAGAAAATGAAATATGGATGATAAATATATTTTAACATAACCGGAATAATAGTCTCCAAAAATAGAAATATGAAGGTTTGAAAGTGAAACAAAAAAGAAGTCAGAGGGGAAACTAATTTTTTGTGAAAAATGTTTCAGAAAACGTCTGGATTGTCAGTTTAGAAAAATACAGTAAATGGATGAACAAAGAATGGAAAAATTCCTGTGTTTTTAAGGTTTACCCTGTTTGACCACCTTCTACCCTCTCCTAGTCCTGCTCTTATCACTGTCATGACATCCCTTGATAGTGCTCCAAGGCAGGCTTAAACTTTCATTACATCTCCCTCAGTGAATATTCATGTGGGTAATCCACTTTAGCCTCTCCACAACCACCACCCTCTCTGTCACCCTCTCTGTTACATCCTGTCATTATGAAGAAGTGCTACAGATGCAAACTCACTCTTTGAGCAAATTCTTCAGGTTCAATATTCCCAATTCACGACTTTTTTGATTCAACTTTTTTGATTCACGACTTTTTTGATTATACCAGGAGCCAGCAAATTACAGCAAGCAGGTCAAATGTGGCCCACCACCACAATTCACTTAATGTACTGTGGCTGCTTTTATGTTATGACAGTGGAGTTGAGTAGCTGCAACAGCAAACATATGGCCTACAAAGCCCAAATATTACTATCTGGTCCCAGAAAAAAAATTTACTGACCTTCTCTAGATCACATACAGAGGATGCAAAGAAAAAGTATACGCATTTTAAGAAAGGAAAAAAACTGTATTAAAATTGTAATACTCAATATATATTGATAACAAAAGATGAACACAGGTCACGTTTGACTTCAGTTACAAGAAAGGTGCTCAAAGTGATTATCATCAATACTTATGTAATACAAAGATAACATCTCTTAAAATGCTTATACCATTTTTTGGCACCCCCAGCAGTCCAGCCCCTTACTCCTACCCATTTAGCCTTTTTTTGTCTTTACTTCCCTCCCTCTCTAGTTTTAGTTTACAGTCTATCACTTCAACCATTTTTTTTGCCAATGTACTCAAGTTTCTTATTCCCTGTCTATTCAGTGTATTCAACCAACTATTAACTATTTTCCTTCTATTTAACTTTTACCTAGGCTGCCAATGTGCAGACCAGTGTTTCTACATAAACTCATGATCACAACTCAACTGGTCTCTTAGCTTTTTTCAATCCCACTATTTCTTAGTCAGTTTGTCCTCCTGTTCATTATTATTTTAAACTTTCTCTACTTTTCTTTAACCTCTGAAGCACTCTTAGCAGATAATCCTGTCTTATTAATAAAGTTGTCATATTAAAAAACCACCAAACTGAAACCCAAACCTACAAACCAATCACCTAACTTCCTACATTCTCTCTTGATAACGTAAGACATGCTCTTCCTGCCATTCTCCAGCTATGTTCAGAATCCAAACCCTATCACTTTGTCAGATACCTTCCTATTCTGAGTATTTCTACTGTCCCCCTTTCATTTTCATTTGTTCCTCCTCCTCCCCCACTACTACTACTACTACTACTACTACAACACAATACTACTACTACTACTACTACACACATACCTTCCTTGATCCCATGTGTCCTTTAAGCTATTGCCCTCAAATCCTCTTCCTCATCTTCACAATTTAAGCTTCCTGAAAGTTGACTATACTCAGTCTTAATTTCCCACTTAAGTCTATGTTTCTGCCCTTACCTCTCTCCCAAAACAGCTCACGATAAAACTGTCAATGACTTGTGTGTCACTAAATCCTTGCTGAATGGAACTTACTTCTAGAAATCCACTCTTCTCTTTGTAGCTACAGTTTTCCTCCTACCATTAATATAATCTTTACCAGTTTCCTTTTCAGGTTTCTTTTCCTCTGCCATTTTTTTAAATGTTGCCATTCTTCAGGGCTCCATTGCAGATCCTCTTCTCAATTTGCATAAGGTCCTGGGTGAACTCTTCCACTCCACTGAACTTGAGTGCCATCAGTGCTGTATGGTGATGCTTCCCAAATCTACACATCAAGCCCACACTTCCAGCCTGAACTCCAGACCCACACTGACCATATGTCTACTAGTCATTTTCACTTGATTGCCTAACAAATAAACCCAAAGGTGAACCTATCATATTCCGAACCTACTTCTGGTCTAGTTTTTTAAACTAAAAGTGTGGGAGTCATCTTTGATTTTCCTTTTTTAAATCCCCTACATCCAAACAAGAACTAATTCCTGCAGATTTTACTTCCTAAATATTTCCAGAACACACCCATTTCTCTTCAACTCCACTGTTACCCTTGTCAAGGTAACCTTCCTCATCTACCTAGGTGGCTGTAATAGTCCTCTAACCAGTCTCCCCATTTCTAATTCTGCTCCTCTAGAATCCACTTCCAGATCGAAGAGGAAAGCTGATCACAAGAGTTCTAATTATGTCCTTCAAATGCCTAATCATAACTCTTAGGATAAAGTGTAAACCCCCTAACATATTTTACAAGACCCTTGAAACATATTCTACCATATGCCCCCCAGCTAACTCTCCAGCTACTCTAATCTATAAACACTCCTTCCCTCCCTCCCAATTCTAGCCAGTTATTTCATTTCTCAAATATGCCACATCCTTACTTCAGAAACATTACTGCTAAGACTCTGCCTTTCTCCCACCTCTCATTCAACATTTAGTCAGTGCACTTTCCCTGACTAATTCTCACTTGTCCTTCAGATGTCAAATTAAACATTGCTTCCTACAATAAGCCTTCCTTGACCAATTAAGACTAGATTTGGGTCCTCTGCTATTGTGCCCTTTAAAATAAAACCAAATACCATTATACATGTCATTTTATTATAATCATTTGTTTCTTACCTTTCCTGCAAAAATTCAATAGGGCATTATTATCTTATTCACACAATGTGGTGCTGGGTCTGACAAGTATTATATATTTAACATTTGTAAGACAAACAGTTTGAAAGATTGATAGATGGAATGATTGATACCAGGCACCTAATTAAGTACTGCGTATTAAAAAAATAAACCAAGGAGTTAGGAATTATTTCCAGAATTTTTCCCACTTTACAGATAAGGAATGGAGCAACCTCAGAGAGATTAGGTAAAATCACAAGTATTTAAAGTGTCAGGGCAGAGTCAAACACACATATCTGATTTCAAATTCCAAACTTTTCCTACTAAACCACACTGTTTACTATACACATTATATATATTTCAACTAGGTCTTTATAATCTTAAATTGATATCTAAAAATTAGGAAACAAACATTTTAATGTAAAAGTACTGATTAAATTTACTCCTTTGAATCAGACAATATATTGTACTTTCAGGATAGTCAATAACAACTCTAGATTTAAAAGAGAAAAATCTTTTTTAATTAAGTGTATCTCAAGTTAAAAGAGACACCAAAGTAAAAGAGCAATTAAAAAACAAAGGAAAAAATAAGCCAATGATCAATTGGTATTGCTTTAATTCTCAAGGATTCAATTCAACTATGGAAACATTAATAACATTACTGCACTGAACTGATCTATAAAATCGGCAGCACATTTAGAACTTATTTCATTAAGTTGTTTCATACACTGTCAAAAACAGAAGCAGTGTGAAAAAATAGGAAGAATATGAACTATGGAATCAGAAAGTCATGGGCTCAGATCCATATTGCCTTTACATAATAGCTGCATGACCTTATTATGTAAGTTTATCCACTTCTCTGAGTTTAAATTTCATAGGTAAAAGAATACTTTATTGAATAACTATTTTAAGAATTACAGTTAATATACATAAAGCCCCTAGGACAAGGCATGTATTTCAGTAAATAATATAAATAATGATATATTCAGATATTTGATGCAGGAATATCTGAAATGATGTCAAAAATACAATCATGTGAAACACGGTGACAATTTCTGAACAATTTTTCTTACTTTTCCCTTATACCACTGATAAGTCAATTATATCTATATTCTTCAATATGTGATTGTTTATAGGTTCTATTTTTGTATTGTTTGGTGGGGTGAAGAGGAAGGTAGAAGAGAAAAAAAAAAAGAACACAAGAAGATAACAAATCTTTCAGCTGTTAAAAGATGATCTGGTTACAGAACAGAACCCACTGTGGGTGAGAAAGTCCAAAACAATTTTGTACCTGAAACAGAAGTATCAGGTTTATGGGACAAGGAACTTTCCTGTACTTAAAGAAGAAATCTCTTACCTCCACAGTGCCTACTCTTTCTCTGACGATTTCAAGGGCATGATGTACTTTGTATTACACATCTCAAAGTTCCCACGAATATTCCCACTAATACTGGGGAGACCCAGCAAAACACGGTTATGTTGGTGTATGTTATCCCACAACTGATCCTTCCATAAGTGTAAAAACACAAGCAGAAAATGGGGAACTAAAGGAAAGGGGAAGAGCGAAAAGGAAGGAAGGTGGTGGAAAATGATCTAAATGACACTAAATGATTAGTGCCAAAGATAAGTGGGTAAGAAAAAAACTAATATGCAAATAACTAGAATTAACTTGCATTTATAAATATTGTTGCTACAAAATACTAGATATTAACTTCTTTGTATTCACTTAAACTTCCTTTAAAATTAGCTTACCAGAATCATAGCTTGGAGGCTTCATATCTCCCTGATTCAATTCTGTCCCATATTTCAACTTGTGGTATTTGGCTCTAACAAAGAAATGAGAAAATACAAACCATCTTAAAACATATTTAAATGAACTTTAAGATTTGTAATAGGAGTAGTCATCAGTATGCAGTAGTCCAGGCTAACTTTCAAAGGCTCATAGCCTTCCAGGATGTCAAAGTCATAATACAAAAGCACTTCCATTATCATTTTGTTGTTATAACATCAAGTGCTATTATAACGAATAATGAACTAACACAGGGAACCATAAATCTTTCTGTAATTACAACGAACCATATTAACATTCTAGTTTCTGTTCTATTCATTTTCTTGAGGACTGCCAGAGTATAATTATATGAATTATCAAAAACAGTAGATAAGTTTGGATTGTGAAATAAACTTATAACTAACCTTTCTCAAAACTGAGTTTTTTAAAAAAGAAAAATCATCTGTATATAATACTGTGCCTTGTCAGAAAATTATGACTTGCCAAGTATGTATTATATTGAACAATTCGAAGGAGGGAGGGGGAATTAGCCCAAATCATCAACGTTGAATAAGATATTACAGAAGGAATGAACATTTTTTTCAATACTCAAGGTATCCTTTGCCTTTTCAGGAAGAACTGAACAGGAATTCTTGTCTATCTTCTCCTAAAAATTTTCTGAAGGTTATTATTTCTGGTTAATCTGATTCAACCATCTCAGATTTAACCATCTTGAGAACAGAAAAATAATCCAGATAGGTAAAAATTAAGGTTAACTAAAAATGGCCATGCTTAATGTATTTGTATATTTTGACTTGTCTGCTTCCCTGAAATATTAAGGCCATTTACAATAAATATTCAATATAATGAGAATGGGATAATAACATCTACGATAATAATTTAAAAACCTAAGCAGTAAAGAATCAATGAAAGGTAACATAGCTAAATCTGAAAGTTATTTTTTTCTTTATAAAAAACAAATTGAGCACTTACTATAACGTTTTTATATTTCAAGAAACGTATAAAGAAAATGAAAATTATTTTCTCAAATGTGTAAAGTACGGGAATTCTATTATTTTGCAATTATTATTTTGCAGTTACAATAGAAAAATCAAATGGAGACTTAAGAAAACATAAAAAATTATAGACAACTGAAATTCTATTTCTTAAGGTAGGTGGTGGGGTACATTACTATTTCTATATTAGTCTTTACATGCTTTATACATAGATAAATGCTTTGTAATAATACGTACCCATTAAAAAGAAAAAGATTATTTTTTTGCAAATATGGATGATGTCTAAGCTTAAGTAAAAAGAAAACAAGGTACAAATACTATGTACAAGTGTTATTTTTGTATGTGTTATATTTATATTTCATATGCACTGAATATTCTGGAAGGATACATGCTACATAAGACATAAGCTAAAACCATTTCCTATGGGAAGGGAAATCAGTGAACTGATGCAGAAGGGAGACTATGTTGTGTTACTTGGCTAATTAACCATATGTATATATTTATTTTTTTTATTTTTTTGAGGGGGCGGAGGGTAGTTCCCTGGCTGGTAATTGAACCCAGGCTGCAGCACTGAGTGGCATCAAAGCCTAGCCACTACACCACCAGGGAACTCCCCTTTTTTTTTTAATTTTTAGTAAATATTTTGTTCCAAATTATCTAGAACAACTTTTTCTCTATTCCTAATGCTTCTGTTAATCATGAAGATTTCATCAACAGACTAAACATTTCCTAGATATTTCAATGTATTTGTAATAATGTTGATTATTAGAGAGTAACATTTATATCCATTAATTTGACTCACAGTTACCAGAAAGTTAATGTAATGGTCAATGTTCAGATTTTTCAGACATATACTTCATCTACAATAAGAAAGTAACAAATACTTCCTATAACCTAGAAGTCAAAACAGCAACTGAAGGTAACTGGACTGAGGACTGAATAAGTATGTAGTAATAAAATTTATTGAGTTAATTTATATATATAAAAATATACATATATTTATATATAAAGAAAAACATTTGCAAACACAATACTGAATTGTAGTGCATTCTAGTGGTCTCAGGAATAATTGCGAGAGATAGAAAAAAAGGAATAGAAAATATTCTATGTAACATACATAATAAAAATAATAGAACATATGAACTTTCATAAAGAATTAGACAAAGAAAAAATTTAAACAAAGACAAAATAAGTAGAGAACTGCTCTGTTTACATGCTGTATTCCCTTAAATCAGAGTCTCCCTACTGAATCATTAAATTCACTAAAAAATAATTTACTCACAGAAACCTGCGCAACCTTTTGAAGTCAATATGCTAAAATACCTTCTCACTCACATTGTTTCCTATTGTTTTAACACTTCATCTCACTGTTACCAAATCTTCTTGTTCCCTAATCTTTTTCTATCTATATCTGACCACAAGTTGAACAGCAGATCTCATGTCTAAGAACTAGACATATGATACACAGCTAAGCCTCCCAATTGCCCTTTACTGGATAAAACAGCATAAAAATTATATAATTATAACATCAAAGAAGTTCCATTATAGCTTGTCTCAAAGTCTATTATTATTAGGTATAATGTGTCAGGAATGTAACATAGCATCACATTTTAAATGTGAATGTTAAAAATAATTTTATTAAATCCAACAAACTGTTATTGAACTCTTATGACATGCCAGGTAATCTACTGGCTGCTGGCAATAACCCGCAGCTTGTAGTCCATTATAAGGGTGGAGGCAAGGAGATGCCTAAGAGACAGAAATGTAAATTAATGACTATAAGACACTGTAGGGTAAGAGCTAAGAGTTTATCACTTGTTCTAAGAATACAGGTAAGCGATTATCTAATTCTGTCAAAGGTAGTGTCAAGGAGACCCAGCAAAAACAAGGTAATACATGAGATTTTAGCTAAACCTCAAATCACCAGTAGTTTCCCAATCAGGCAAATGAATTTATGTAGAGGGTATTTTTGTCTTAAAGGTCCTCAAAGTGTAAAAAAAAAAAAAAAAAAGGAAAAAAAAATAGGTCAAAAAACAGCTAACAGTGTGTGTTTATGTGTTTGTACAAAACTAAAAGAGGCCTGAATGTAAAAAGGTTTTACTAAGAATAACTTTTAAATTAGCCAGATAGTTTTTAGCAGGTATCTAACGTGTGTTACAGAAAATGAGTACAATGGATGTGGAAGATGAATAAGAATATGGACATATTAGAGACAAGGGGGACAGGTGGGCTTTTACAGGAGTGCAAATAAAAAAGAAAAATGAGGAAAAATGTAAAATTAGAGGTTCTTCACTATTAAATTTTATTCTTCAAAATTATATGTAAATTTGCTCATTTTATAAATTTTACTACACTTAAAGACTGCTTTGATAAATCGATCACTAGGTGAATAATCCTATAAATGAAAGATTCAGTTTTACTTTATTGTGGATCTTCAGTGAGACTATTTAGAAAATCTGTAACAGCATTTCAAAATAATGATCCCTACTTGGGTATTTACAGGTTAAATGACAAGATGTCTGGAATTTACTCTAAAATAGATCAAGATAAAGCAAGACTAACAAAAATGTTAACTGTTGAGGCTTGGAGGTGTATATAAAAGATCAGTCTTCCTAGGTTTATTTTTTATTGGCTTAAAGTTTAACACATTAAAAATAATTTCAGAATCAAAAGAATAAAATGCTCTAGAGCTCCAAAATGTTTTAAAATTCCTGGTATTAGCGCATTAGAAAAATAATGTCAACGTGAAAAGAACTGAAATGTTTAAGAGCTCTAATCCATAAAGAAATTCTTTATTCCTTAATTTATTATGTTTTAATAATGCCATTATATGAGAAATAATCTCTATTCATTCCATGAACTTCAAAAGACATAAAATCAGGGACACTTTTCTAGAAGAATCCCATCAGCTTTCTTTTTTTTCCAAATCTTCCTTGGCCACAGCCAGTTCTTTATCTATTCTGTTCTCCAAAGTCAAACTACTTGAAAAATAAGCGACTATATCTGTTTCCACTTTATCCTTCTCACCCCTCAATTCCCTGTGATCTGGTTTATGTTCCAAATACCTCCCTGATGCTGTTCTGGCAAGGATACCATAGAGCTCCTAATGGCAAATCCAAATGACTATTTTCAGGATACAATTTACCTGGAGTCTGTCTGGCACCAGCAAATGTCAAATGCCCACCATCTTTAGCTTGCTTCCAATGTCCTCCTCTCTCCAACCACTGTTAGCTGCTGCTTCTTCCTCTGCCTTTTCTTCAAACATATCCATTTCCTGTGGCTCTTGCTGGTTTTCTTCTCTTCCCACAATACTAGTTCTACTTGTCTCAACTACTTTCCAAGTAGACATCTCTAGTCATGAGTCCGCTCCTGTATCTGTTTTTCAACCTTTAATTCATATCCTTTATTCATTTGATAACTTCCAAAACTCACACTTCAAGCCAGAAACCTAGGAATCAATCTTGAATTTTCATTCTGTCTCATTCCCTATATCCAACCAATCATCTTCTAAATTGTATGACTTCTTTCTATTTAAAATGCTTCATAGCTGATGCCTCCTCTTATTTTAGCAGCTACTATGATAGCCTTCCTTATTCAAGACTATTACAATCTTCCTGCTTATATTAACAGAACTTTCCATTCCATCTCTCATATTGAGGTCAAGATGATCTTTCTAAAATCTAGTTCACATTATTTCATGCTTAAAACCTTCCAATTGTATGACCACTAAATATAATAGGTATTCCTAGACTGGATCTTGGACCAGAAAAACACAAATAACTAAAATACCATTGTTGGGATATGTGGTGGAAAAATATCTACAAAGATCATTAGAACACATGAATATGGGCTATGGAGATAATAAAACTATATCAACATTAAATATCCTTAATTTGACAATGAGCTATAATTATACAAGGGAATACTCTTGCTCTTAGAAAATACACAGAAGAGAAATTTACGGGAGAAGGGACATACAAAGTCTGACAATTAAGTTCACAAACTCATCCTAGAAAAAGTGTTACATACCTCACTGATGAGTATCACTATGGTACCTTTGAAGTACTTACTCCTCTTGGGAAGCTATGCACCAACAGCGGTGGTTAGTTCACCCTTCAAAGCAATTTTAGAACTCTTTTTCTGGAATTGCCATCAGAGCTGTCATCGTATTACCTTCAATGTCCTGAATGTCATAAAAATGTCTTCCTTTCAATATTTCCTTTATCTTCAGGTAAAGAAGAAAGTCATTGGGGGCCAGATCAGGTGAGTAGGGAGGGTGTTCCAAGACAGTTATTTGTGTACTGGCTAAATTCCCTCACAGACAGTACCCAGTGAGCTGGCACGTTGTCATGATGCAAAACCATGAGTTGTAGGTGAAAAGTTCAGGGTGTTTTTTGTCTAACTTTTTCACACAGCCTTTTCAGCACTCCCAAACAGTAAACTTGGTTGACTGTTTGTCCAGTTGGTACAAATTCAAAATGAGCAATCCCTCTGATATCAAAAAAGGTTAGCAACATCATTTTGACTCTTGATTTGGACTGATGGAACTTTTTTGGTCATGGAGAATTGGCTGACTTCCATTGTGCACTTTTGACACTTTGTTTCAGGGTCTTATTGGTACACCCATGTTTCATCAACAGTGATAACACGGCCCAAAACACCATCTTGCCTCTCCAAAAGGTCTTGGCAAATTTGGACTCGCCTTTGCTTTTGTTCATTGGTGAGCTCCTTTGGGACCATTTTTGCACACACTTTTCTCATGACAAGATTTTCAGTTAAGATTTTCCTGTTTCTCTATCGATGTTTACTTATGTCTCCTATGCTTCTCACGGTCTGCTGACCATTGTGATGCATAGTTTTGATGAATTTTTGCAATGTTTTCATCAGTTCTGCTTATTACTGGCTGCCCTGACCTCTCTTCAACAGTGACCTTTCTCTCCCCTCAAGAAAACACTGCTGTTTTCTTGCTGGCATTATCCCCATAAACTTAGACTAACATGTCCCTGATTTCACTTCCACTCTTGCCAAGTTTAACAAGAAATTTAATGTTTGTTTATTGCTCTAATTCAAGCTTTGACATTCTCGTGACAGCACACAAACACACACAACAATAATGAATGTCATTCAGCAAGACATTGCCACATGTACACGAACACAGCAGTGAGACACAGATATACCAAGGTTACGACACCTTACTGAGTTGTCTGTACAGTACTGCCAAAATAAGTGCAGCACGGTGGCAAGTTTGCAAACTTAATTGTCAGCCCTTGAAATGTCTGCAACTAAGTAGCAAATGATTCAGGAAAAAAAAACCAATATGCTATAGTACATGATAAAAGTAAATACCAACTTCTATTAGCTTGAGATTTTTTTAGAATAAAAAATTTTTGAAAGTTTTCAATGTTCCCCATTATGTGTAAGATAAATATTTCAATTCCTTAGGGTCTCCATGATCTGGCTTTGCCCATCTCTACCATTATTGCTTATCAAATCATAACTAAGGTCCTACCCTCCATACACAAGTAATTGCAAATTTCTGAACACACTAAACTACTATATTCCATGTCAAATATATCCTCTCTACTTCATGAACCTTGGCTCATGTGACAAACACATTATTTATGATATTAGTCAAGTCTCGCCTTCTGTAATTACGCCCTTTCTATCTCCATCTTCCAGACAGAAATAAGAAATTTAACCTTCTTTGTGATCCCACTGTACCCAGACTTTTCCCATAGCACCTATCAGACTACACTGCAACTTTGTGGTTTCCAAGTCTGTTTCCAGTTACTCTAAGGACAAGGAGTATGATCTATATTTACTCTAACCTCTAGCACAGTGCTGAGTTGGATGCATAAATTAATGAATATGTTTAATGAGAAGGAATTCACACACACACACACACACACACACACACAATATTCTTGGTTACTGTAGTATTCGTATATTTCAATTCTCCATCTTACGAGATAGTACAACATACGGCTAAAGAGTACTGGCTTCAGAATCAGACGGATCTAAGGAATCAAATCACAGCTCTACTTAACTCTGCCACTCTGCCCAGTTTTTAAGCCTCAGGACCTGGTACATGGTAGTTAATCAACAGTTGCCATGTCACTGGTATTACTCTTTCTCTTTGGTTATGCCTATAATTTGCACAGTCTAAAATTTCATATCGCAAATTATTACTTCTAAAAGTGTAGTTTTGTTTCTTTCCCCCAATACAGTTTTCAACCAACTGCTCAAGGAAAAGAGCCACCTATTTTTTCACTAAGAAGTCAACCTGCTTTCAGTCTCTTGTGCCATTTAAAGATCTCACATGAAGGTGAATATAAGTTCTAATAAAGTTTTATCTACTTCTTAATATTCATAAATATCTTCTAAATGGTATTTTACAGTTCTGCATGCAGCCCATTCATCAACTTCAAAGTAACGAGAAAAGCATGTAATCATGAAAAATAAAGCAAAATAAGAGAATTTGAATATCGCCTATCAAGCACTCAAAACAAAAAACTGTTTCATACTGCTGACGAAAAATAAAACCAAACCAAACAAACAAACAAAAAAAATCCAAAGACCATCTGTTAAAGCAAACTTGATTCATATAAAAACTTCCAAAACTCTCATCTGTGGCCTATTATCGCTTACTTATGACCCAAGTTTAGTTATCTGAGTATCTTAGACACCAGCAAAATAAAAAGGTTAAGAGTTGCTTCTGGAGAGAGATGAATAGCTGATAGCAAAGGAACAAAATACCAAAAAACTCTATGAAAAGGTTCTCAACATAGTGTGCCAGAGCCACTTTTTCCCCAAGAAAATACATCAAATTGAGTAATGTTAGATGATAAGAAAAGGGTTGTAAGCATTATAGAAATTTCCTTAACAATGCCAAAACTATTTTCATTTCATAAAAGAAATGGATATTGATAATTCAGGAAGTACATGTTTCTTATGAAAAGACAGGGTAGGGAATTAAATGTTGCTAAAAATTTTTAAATCACATATGTCATTTTATTAGTCACTATTAAATGTTAATAATAAACTAAGATATTACAATCATTTATAAATATTTATTACAGAAGCTATTTCTGGAACTCAGAAATATAAAGTATTAAAAGTTGGATTTGTTTTAGGAGTGACAGAAAAATTATTCCAATATTTAAGAGAACACTATCTTCCACTTGACTGAATTACCTTTCCTGTTTAAGCGCATACTCCAACATTTTGATCCTCCTTACAAGATCCTTCTTCAAATTTTCTTGACCTTTCCTTTCCCCCTGAAGAAAGGCAATCTGGGCCTGAGTAGGGAAAAGGAAAACAAAACTCAGTTTAGACCAAATGTTTAGAAAAACTCAGTTGAAGCAAGAACTTTTGGAAGATAGGACAATTAGATGCAAAAACATTTCCTTTACATATCTGCCACAAAGTAAGTATATAGAAAGGCACTGACTGCAAGAATAAAAATGGCTTCACTTAATTGTTTAAAAAAAGAACATCTAAACGCAATTTACCTCAGATTAGGGAAGTTACAAGCTATATAGTCCAAATCATTTAAGAGTCTATAATCTAAAACAACCAATAAATGCAGAGATAGGCTAACTATTAATATACAATATAGTGTGCCCAAGTGTTTGTCTCCCAAGGTATTACTGAGTTTTTTCTAAAAGAGAGTGAAGATGAGGAAGAAGGAAAAGTAAAATCATGATTTCTTATAATAACCTTGCAAAGTAAGAATTCTTAGAGCTTCACTATATTTTTAAATTTATGATAGATTCCTTGTTGAGAGATTTTATCCTAGAACTTCCCTACAAACAATATATAGCTGCCCTTCCTCAACACCCACCTTTCATTCCATCCCCATTTAAGAGTTAATATGCAGGGAAAAAAGTGAATGTTGGAAAAAGGAAAATTAGAGATAATGGCCCTCTGTGGGTTCCTGGCCACTCCAAGGAATTACTAAGGAAAAAAAGCCCTACATTTTAACATGAAAAAAACTGTAAAACTCTCATCTTCAGTAAAACAGAAGGCTAGGAACGAGCTGCTCTCCAGAATAATTAAAAAGACATTTAAAATTGAAGTATCTTCCACTCATAGAATTGCAACTATGTTGCAAACACTAACGTATTAAAGTTAACTCATTAATACCACTAAGAATAGGGCAGGAGGTCTATTTAAGGGCCATCAAGAATAACCATTAGGGAACTACCCACATACAAAAAAAAAAAAAGAATAACCATTAGGGGAGTTCCCTGGTGGTGTAGTGGCTTAGGCTTCTGGGCTGTCAACGCTGCAAGCTGGGTTTGATTCCCAGACAGGGAACTACCCACATTAAAAAAAAAAAACAAACACAAAAACCATTAATGTCACTATTCTCATATGCTTTCCCCTCCCATTTTTATGATACTAATCTAGACAACAACATTATTTATCTTTCTACAGTGCTTCCATTTAAGTAAGCATGAACTCACATTTAATGGGGCGGGTGGGCGGGGGGGTGGAGGGGAACCCTTACAACATACCTAAGGAACTGTGGGATTGTCCAAGTAAGGCTTAGTGAGCAAGCCATTAAACTTACTTCTACTGAGTTTGAATGACACTAATTTGTACTTGTTCAGTATCAAAATTAACATAAAGCCCAACTCACGGAACTTATAACTGTCAAGATGTAGGTAGTGTTATGTTTTTGTTCTCATCTCAATGAGCTCTTAAGATTTTAATTGCAATTAAAAGAAAATTTTTATCTTATTGAAATAATTTTAAAGTCTAAAAATAATTGTATATACAAAAGGTATCAAATGTCTATATCTATACTTAATGATCATAAAAACCTTTTGAAATTATATACTCTTCAATTAAATCATTATTTTATACAAGCATAATAATAACAATGCATTGAAAGCTGACAAAAATGGAAGTCTTGTCAAAAAGATATGACAGCCCAAATTGTTTTATCAAATAATGCTTTTGCATAGAATCCTATACACTCTTCAAAATGGCTTTAATAAAAATAATAAAGCATACGATAAAGTTTCAATAATCTGCTTTATATAATAGTGCCTTCTATAAACTATACCTATTCCCTCTGAAGAGTTCTGGATTAGAGTATTCTCTTAAATCTAGGCTGCTAGTTGGTTTTCTCTGGCATTAAATCATTGCCTCTAGCTAGACCTCTCTCCTAAAGACTACTTGGTAACATCAAACTTTAGCCTCTGAATTACCTAAAGGACGTCTTAAAACACAGATTTCTTGGGACCTGAGAATTTACATTTCTAGCGAGTACCCAGGTAATGCCAATGCTGCTCCTCTGGGGCAAACACTTGGAGAACCACTGACTGAACACCATCTGTGACATATTAGAAGACCAAAAATAAAGCAAATAGGCTGATAAAGAGCAAGGAACAGAGCTGTCCCAGAACCTCAGCTCTTTACTCCCCTTAAGAAATAGGAAATCTTACATAGGCCCTCAAGCTAGCAGACAAGTTCATAGTAGCTTTTTTCCTCTCCCAAATTCCTTGTTTATGTCTGTTTTTAGCTATATCCTGATAAGAATATAAAATCAATCATTTTTCATTCAGATAAATCATGTTGTTGGGGAATATCTACTCTCCACCATGGTCCAAACTGCTGTGAGGGAATACAGAGGAAAGACAAAACCAAGTTCCTACTCACAATGCACTTCTAAACTAATTAGGGTTCAAGACCAGAACACACACATATACATATAAAAGCTAACACAAGAGAGTGGGGTTTCCTAATAAATGAGGCTTTGAGTCGTAAATGTCAAATACTCACATTTATTCATTTAACAAAATTAAGTGAGCACCTATTTTGTGCCAGGCAGTTACTATTACTAACACTAGGGCTAAAGCAGTGACAAAACAAACAAGAGCTCATAGTCAAGTGGAGCTCTTGTGAAACATGTATGCTGAATAAAATATGTGTGGACCTATAGCACATGTTTGTTGTATGCAATTAGAACCAGAAACAGTTACAGGCAAAAGCAGTGAATATAAAAATAAACACAAATAAAATACAGTGGGATGACTAATTCTAGAGTCAAGTACAGAACTAATGTTCAACTCAAAAACTGTATTTTAATCTTGTATTAACTCTACAATTAGTTTTATCTTTTAACAAACTCCTGAAATTTTCCTCATAAAGATTCTGTGCCATTATTTTTATTATCTAACATTCCTTTCAATCATAAACTCTACTTTACTTATTCAATCATTTTTAGAATATAAATTTCCAAAACAGTTCCTCCCCATACATCCTTTCTCAAGAGACTTAATGATACGTTAATAGGCAAATTAAAAAGAAGATACAGGATTCAGGAGTTTTAACAATGGCTGAAAGCCAAAGAAAGTTCTAGAATTAAGAGCTGGCTCACCAGTCTGAATAACAAGCAGCCGGCATGAGAGCAAGACAGGAAACTCTAGGAATAAGATCAATAATTTAAAAAGGGGGGCAAGGGGCCTGAGAAATTATTTGTAAGTTTCACTACATACAAATCTGTGTTTAAAGGCAACTGAAGTGTGTGAAAAGAAAGTAGAGCAATGTTCCAAGAAAATTAAACCATGGAAAAACAATTATTATCACCAAGAAAACCAAAATTTATATAGGAAAGAAACAACCATAGCATACTACAGTAAACTCTCAGTTAACCAGCACCCATGTCGGATAGATGCAGTATTATTTCTTTTTTTGCCAGTTGCTTAAGAGTGCCAATTGTTTGGGTTCAGATTAATGAAGAGTCCCCTGTATCTGGCTGACTGAAATGGATATTATTTATGTATATCTACATAATAATATTAACTTTAAATATTTTTATATAACTTGGCTATAGGAAGTAGAGCAGAGAAGTGAAAGGGGAATTATAGCTAAACCCTCATTTACCATACATGAAGTTAGGAGATAGTATTTAAAAATGTCAAAGAAAAAGGGAGTAATATAAGATTATTGTTTTGAAATACAAATAAATAACAGACAAGGTAACTCAGAGCTTTTTAAAATGATTGATTCTGAGGAGTTATACTTGGAGGCAGAGAATGACACATCAGGGAACTTTTAACATAAACCCTATGGTACTATTTACCTTTAACTGTGTGCCTATATTATTTTGACCAAAATAAAGCTTAAAAATATCTATTTAACAATTTATCAACTGTCAATACAGCTTGGCACTGAGGGGTTCCATTTGAAGTGATTAACAGACTATGATGTTCTTTAAAATATGAACTGTCTTAATTACCTTTGGATCCTTAGTACCTAGCAAAGTTTCTCACACAAAATCACTATGTAGTAAGTATTTGATAAACAGAATAAAAGTGATTCAAACTATTCTATCAATTAAAAATATGTTAAACCAGAAGTAATACAATACTAAGGAAGAAAGATCATGATTTAATACTTGTTAGGACCAAAAAGGAATCATTTTGAAAACAAATAACTTAAAGTTATTCATATTCTACCCAATATATTGCAATAAAAGCCATCCGTTTATTTAGAGTGCTTACCATGTAACAAAACTGTCCTAAGCACTGGGAGGACAGCCCCACCACAGACATCATCCATTTTCTCATAGAGCTTAAAATTTCCATAAAATACTAATTTTTGTAAAAAAAAACCACAAAAACAAAAAGTTTTTTACATTCTTACAGAAATAGCGTAAGCCTTTCTGACTTCTGAAGGAAATATTATAGAGTTAAAATACCTATAGTAAAAATATTCAAATGTAAGATATTTCACATAATTAACCATAAGATATGCTCCAAAGGAAAATAAAACAGAAAATGTAAACAAGAGAAATAACTAAAAAACGCTTACTCTGAAAAAAAAAATTATTCAATTAACACAATAACCAGATTCTACTCAAAAGCAAATGAGAGACTGATGAAGAGTCATGAGACTATATAGATGACAAATTATTACATGAAAATTAAAGAGCCTACATAGTAATAAAAAAATACAAATTATCACAGTTTTAAATATTAACAATTAGTGAAGTTGGGTGAAGATGTTTTTATACTCTCCTTGGAACTTTCCTGTAAGTTTAAATTTTTTTAAGTTTTAAAAAGCAATTCTGATGCATCATGCATACGCATATCTGATAAATTAAAAAAGATAAAGTGATAAAACCCATACCTGTAATTCATCTGCAGAAAGATGAATTATAGGTATATCTTTATATAACTGGTAGCAATGCAAATTAATTTTTATTTCAAAAAGGAGTTGACTAAGCTACATACATACTCTGTGATCCGGTATTTTGCTTTAGGAAATACAACCCAAGGGAATACCAGCCCCTTCCTTCATACCTCCAAAAAAAGTAATGTACAAAGTGGTTCAGATACACTGTAGTGTTGCTTCTACTTTTTTCATTTGAATTACTTCCTTCTAATTTCCTTTTCAATCAATTTCTCTACATAGATGGAATTGCAGTGCAAAATTTTATACTTATTTTGTTATACAAACATTTTCTGTGTTACTGCTGTTTTTATAACCATTTTCATTGGGTTTCCTATAGATCTTCTAGTATATTTATCGTAACTTACTTAACCATTGTAGCAGATCTTGTCGAATGGCTACTCAAAATACACATCCCCCATACTTACCTGGCAGGGGAGATACCATGATCACGAAAATACACATCCCCAACCCCTTTTACCTGGCAACTAACTTCCCACTATAAAATCTGGAAAGTCAAATGCTTGCTGTCTTAAATTCTGTTGTGGCCAGACATGGCTATGTAACCAGTGATATATATAGAATGGATGCCTGCTGGGGATGGGGAGGAAGTACTTCTGGAAAGTTTATCA
The DNA here is from genome assembly GCA_004026885.1 of Lyroderma lyra. NCBI lineage: Eukaryota > Metazoa > Chordata > Mammalia > Chiroptera > Megadermatidae > Lyroderma > Lyroderma lyra. Next base: position 96,281 of record PVJL010000271.1, read on the forward strand.
TTCACTGATTAAGAAGACTCACTTCAAAACAAACAAACAAATAAAAAGAATGCAAACCTTTTTGCTGCTTGTCACTGAGGTCTCAATGTCTGTAACTACAGTAGTCTTCCCTTGTCCACAGTTTTGCTTTTCCACAGTTTTCAGTCAACAACCAAAAGTATTAAATGAAACACTCCAGAAATAAATAATTCTTAAGTTTTAAATTGCACACCACTCTTGGTACAGTGATGAAATCTCATGCTGTCCCACTCAGGATGTGAATCGTCCCTTTGTCCAGCATATCCGTGCTGTGTATGCTCCCCATGTGTTAGTCACTCAGTAGCCATCTCATCAGATCAATGGTCCCAGGACATATCAAAGTGCTTATGTGCAAATAACCCTTATTTTACTTAATAATGGCCCCCAAGACACAAGAGTAGTAATGCTGGCAATATGGATATGCCAAAGAGTAGTCATAAAGTGGGGGGAGAGGAGGATATATTATAAGGTTCAGTACTATCAGTAGTTTCAGAGGTCTTGGTACATATCTCCTGTGAATAAGGGGAGACCACCATCTAGCAATCTTGTAATCATAATGTAACAAGAAGGAAGACAATAAGCTAGTACACTCTGGGTAAAGGACAACAGAATAGAAAAAGCATAGATTCTTCATGTCATCACTGAGCAACTGTAATAGCTAATGTCAAAGAAAAAGAAAACCCATCACCAGAATTGTGACAAAAATGATCTTTATTTGCTAGGTCAATGTTAACAGGGTTTACTTACAGCCAAAAGCATTCCTAAGTGATATTCATTTCACTATAGTTTGACATTTAGATTACAATTTTTCACTATTACAACATAAATTGCCAATGATGTTCTTCATGTATAGAAACTTATAAGGCAATTTTTTGTTTACTTCTCAGGGACAGACTGCAACAAGCGGAATTACTTGGTAAAGGTTTAACTATGTTTCCTGATAGATACTGACCAATGATAATATCACCAACGACACATGAGAGGAAAGTTTAACATATCTCCCCTACCACTGGGTGTTATCACTATTTTTTAATTCATAGGTAGAAAAGGGTACCACCCTGCTTTAATGCATATATCTTTGGTGATAATTACTAATACTGACTATTACGCCCTATGTCAACTATTATCCTCCTCTGAACCCTCTGCTAGTCTAGACCTGATCTCTGGACTTCCAGGTCCATCTTTGTCTAATTTTAGCAAGAAACTTACCAAGTTGGTCCCCCACCTTCAACGTGATTCCCTTCAGGATCTGATCAAACTCCTCAGAACCCTCAGCATCTGATTAAATTCCACATAATCTACCATCCCCAGGTGATGTCTGTTCACCCTGGCCTGCCTTCAGCAAGAATTCCAATGAGTAACTTCCTTTTAGTAACTTTCACTCACCAGATCCCCACCCCTCATCCTTGGCTATCAATACCCACCTTTTCCTTGTTGTATTCAGAATTGAGCCTGGTTCTATTCTGACATTTCCCCCCCTCTATTGTAATAGCTCCTGATTAAATCTGCTTTCACCACTTTAACCACTGTCCAGTTCTGGTTTTTTTTCATACTGCTAAATGTAAAATTTAGACAGTTTCTAAAAATAAAATCTAAGTTTAACTGAATTCTAAATAAGGACTAAAACTTTATTTTTCTTTATAGGAAAATTGGTGGTTTCCAATTAGTGACTCAGTTCTAAATCTCTTCTCACATTCACAGTGTAGCAAACTTACAGAAACATATTTTTTTTAATTCATTTTTATTGATAGACTTTTTGGGGTGACATCTGTTAGCAAGATTTACATAGGTTTCAGGCATACAATTCCACAGTGCATTGTCAACTTGTTGTATAATAATTTCACCACCTATTTTGACTTCTCTTTCCATCGCCCTATATCTAGCTTCCCTTCCCTCCTCTCCCAGGCCCTCCCCTTTCTCCCCTCCCTAACCCACTCATCCCCAAATAACATTAAATTATTGATTGTGTCCATGGGTTATTTGTTTGTTCATTTCTTTTCAGAAACATATTTTAATCTGTGCACATGGTAGGACAATTAATTTCACAACCACATCCTAGAAAAAGTACATAGCTACCTCGTTGCTGAGTATCACTAAGGTCATCTTCAAAGTACTTCCCTTGGGAGCACACCAACACCTGGCCCACCCTTCAGAGCAATTTTGGAACTCTTTTTCTGGAATAGCCATCAGAACTGTTGCCATACCCAAAAATCTGACAATTAAGTTCGTAAACTTGCCACCATGTGCCTACTTTGGCAGCACTGTACAAACAACTAGGTAAGGTGTCATAACAAGATGACAGCTCTGATGGCCATTCCAGCAGTTCCAAAACTGCTCTGAAGAGTGGATTAGGCACTGGCCTCAGTGGATAGCTTCCCAAGGGGAGTATTTCGAAGGTGACCAGAGTGATACACAGCAATGAGGTATGTAGCACTTTTTCTAGGATGAGTTCTCGAAATTAATTGTCTAACTTCGTAAATAGATTCCTTAACTAAGAAGTCAAGTTTTTTAAAAATAAGCTTTTATTAATAATTACCTGGTTTTCAACTATCATAACACACTCATTTCCTGATAAAATCTTAGGTCAAATGTCAAAGTCACAATCTTTATTCAAACAGTCTGAAAACAAAAGAGAATCACTTCTCAGCCTTTTGGCTAAGATCAAGTATAGAAAACAAAAAAGAACATAAAGTAGGAAAAAGAGAAAGACTTATTAAACACATAAAAAATGCTTCAAAGAAATTATTTAAGCCTTGATGTATAATGAATCTTAAAAATCAATAAATGCTCACCTTCATTTTTTAAAAAGCTAGTGAACATAACTTAATTTTCCTTGATAACTCTGGATCATAACTATAATGAAGGCTGTCCGGAAAGTATACAGACATGTAATACAGAAAACAGGCACATGTGGCTTGTTTTTTTCCGGACAGCCCTCGTACATCAATTATTGAACAGTATTGTACAAAAATTCAATGCATATTGATGTGGGAGTTGAGAAATTCCTACTTCCTGTTCTCTCACTAAATTTGTGATCTTACTAAAGTTACCTAACTTTTCTAAGCCTCAGTTCCCTCAACTACACAAGGAAAGACTTCAACATTCTGTGATTACATGGAACTAAAGATGATATGTGGAAAGGAGAACTGAGTAAGCACTGATTCCAAGACAATGAGCATTTTAAAATATATATATTTCTATTTGTTTTCATTCTATTTGTACCCTTTTCATGCCAGACTAATGGTATACAGTTGAATCAATATTTTCCAAGGCAGTATTATGTTGGATAATTAAAAGAATTTATTACTGAATCCAAGACAACAGTCACCTTCTAAAAGACATCCTCATCCCACAGAATAATTATCGTCCTTTCTGTAATAGTATTTTGTTGTTTGTTTGTTTGTTTGTTTGTGGAGTTTTTTAGCATTATTAATCCATGGGCTCCTTTTTTGCAAATACGAAATCAATTTTAACATCATTGTTATTAACACATACTGTGATAGGTGCTAGAAATAATTAATTTTTTAAAAATAAGGTACAGAAGAAGTTGCTAAAGCTCTGAAAGGACAGGGACTGTCCATACTATTCACTGCTATATCCCCAATGCCCAGAACAGTCATTTGTATGTAGCAGACACCCAATAAATATTTATTAAATTAACTGAACAGATTCATAAAAAACAACTGAACAGCATAAGGTAGCATACCCTAAGTACCAAGTGACAAAGTAAGTACTAAAAGAAAACAATCACTAAATGCTAAGGGTATCCAAAAACTCTTCATGTTGGAAATGGGACTTAAGGGAAATCTGAATAAAAAACATATAAATCTGAAAGAGTAATACAAACTATGAGATAATAAAAGGACATTCCAGAAATATAAACCCTTTTGAGCAATGATTTTAAAAAAATAGACACAGCTTATACACAAAGCAAGACCGTACTATTTTGGTTTAGAAAGAATATCTAAAAGGTATAAAATATAAACAGCCTAATCATGGAGACATTTGAAACCTACTATAAGCAAAAATAAAAGATAAAAACAAAGTCTTGAACAAATCAACACCTTTAGAAGCTTGAGAGGCAGTACTGTGTCAAATACCTAGGTAAAGGGAGAAACCAGAGGTAAAAAATTAAGAAAGCCTCTATTGCAGTCAACCAGATACAAGGTGACAAGGGTTTGGACCAGGGTAACAATAATACTAGGAATTAAATTATTAAAAATGGACTTAAAACATTACACAGAGTTTACAACATTTGATGCATGGCTGGGAAAGTGAGAACAAGGGAGTGAAATGTTCAGTAAAAGCTGAATCTAGGTTTCTAGAAAAGGTAAACAAGGGGCTTGGTATGAGAAGAAAGAGCAACTTGCTTTGGGAGAAGAATTTTAGAAAGGATGATTGAGTTTCAAGTGATAGATTATCCAGGTAAAGACATGAGCAAGAAATTCAACAAGTAGAACTGTACCTGTGGAAAAGTATGAGAACTAGCCAGAGATGTAATTTTATGAGGCATCTAAACAAAAGAATTCAACTGGAGTGGGAGGACTTATGTCAAAGAGTAACTACTGAAAAAAAAAAAAAGTGGTGAACAATCTGGTGAACAATTGTCTGAAGAAAGGACTAGAAAGAAGCGAGATCACAAGAGACTGAGAAATGAGTAACCTAAAAAAGAGAAAGAGAACAAGGAAACTGAGAGCAAGAAAGATGAGAACTGGTAAAAAAGTGAAGGCAGTAAATGTGGTCTTCACAGAGAAATGAAAGAGAATAAAGGATAGGAATACAGTACTAATAGATCAGAGAGTTGAGAAAGGGATTTATTTTGTTGCTACTATTGGTTGGCTGGTTTCTAAATGGCGAAAATTACAAAGTCCTTGCCAAAGTGGTTATTACTATTGGCATAATGGACTCAGGTCTATCTGAAGTTAAGAATATTGCTTAATTATAAGCTTCACATAGCTAAAACCATATCTGCCTGTTTTTCATTGTATCTCTAGTACCTAGGAAAATGCCAGGTATTCAATAAGCGCCAAATGTCCCAACCAAAAGCTTTGCAAGCAAAATGATACTTTTAAAAAAATTCTCAATGATAAATAAGGTTTTGGCAACTCTGATATTTCCATATTTCAGCATTTTTGTGCTTATTCTCACTAAGTTGGCTAGATATAAGGATCTGAAAAGCTAAACTTCCAATTTGTTTTCTATTTAGAATAAGAAATGTGTATAAAATTTGAAGACACAAGCTTTAGAAAAGAAAAAGAAAATGTTACACAGAACTGTTGACTGTAAAGACATGATGCCAAAGACATTTCCCAGCAATCCATGTTTAACAATAAAGGGAGAAGAAAACAAACCAACACTCACAACTACCAAGCCCAGCACCATTTGCTGCAGCTAACATCAAGCTCTAATTATGAAGCCAGTGGCATCCCTGAAATGAACTTTTGTCAGAATGACTTGGCAGGGCCCCGGAAATGTTCTATACAACAGAATACAGATAGTACTTGCTCTAAAGGGCTCTTTCCAGTGGAAGCCGTAAGGCAGAACTAGCTAGCAGCAAGAGGGACAGATAGGCTTTTCTCTATATAGCCACATACCAGGGCTGTCCTAAAAAAGTATCCAGCCATTGTCAATATAACATTGTCACATTACATGTCTGGATACTTTCTGGACAGCCCTTATACATTGTATATTCACTACATTTACCACAAACATTGTAAATATCCAAGATGTGGTCAGTATTTGTGACCAGTACTTAATTCAGTTCTCCTCTCCACATATCATCTTTAGTTCCATGTAATGACAGAACATTAGTCTTTTTTTCAAGGGGGTTCCCTGGTGGTGTAGTGGCTAGGTTTCAGCACTCTCAACACTGCAGCCTAGGTTCAATTCCCAGCCAGGGAACTACCAAAAAAAAAAAAAAAAAAAAAAAGAATAAAGTCTTTTCCTTGTATAGGTCATAAGACCTGCCCTTAAGGACATGATTTACCTGGAGACAGGATATACATATACAGACATATATATTTAATATATATTTAGGAAAAATATAACTTAATACATGATTCATTCAAGAACCATTTATTAAGCAACTACTATATACCAGTCATTCTAGAAGGCTTTAAGGGAAATAAAAACACCCTTAAGTGACTCACAGTCTAGCAAGAAAATAAACACAAAGTATGAGATAAGTGGTATAATTGAGATACAGGTAGAAGTTCACACCACTAGTTCTCTCTTAATCAACCCTAAGGATTAAGCAGTATTCTCTAGTCTCCTTGTAAGACACTGTCCAAAGCCCAAGGCATATTAAATATTCATCTCTAGAGTGTACTATTCTTTATAGTTCACCCACACACTTTGGTTCCCACAGTAGTCATATGAACTCACCAAAAGTCAACTGGATTTTCTCCCAAACCTGTTTATATCAGTTGCACTTGTTACTTGATAAATCAATTAAATATTATATAAATGAAAAAATACAGGTAAAGAGAAAGACTGAGTTGAATGCTTCAGAAAGACAATAAAGGAGACCTACTAAAAATATCGCTGTCAAATTAAATATGGGTAAAACGACTGCAAAAAAACTAGAGGAAAAGTCATAAAAATCTAAGATTTTGCACTCAGTATTTTACTAAAGGAAAACCAATACTAAAAATCACCAAAAACCATATTATATATTATAGTATTTTATGTATTACAAATGATTATAATTACAGCTAATTCAAGAATGTCAACACAGAACACTAATCAGCATTCTAAAAAAAAGTAAAGGGACAGTAGGCTTGGCCTTCCACTGGCAAATTATTATGTGTTTATATAATTTTAAGTTAAATTATTTAAAGCTTCATTTTAACCATCTTTTCAGATTTACTGTCCAACCAACCACCAGTCTGGATGGTGTTGGATAACAAAGTTTTTGTCTTACACGTACAAGCTGTTAAGGGAGCATGAAGCTTCATTGTGTCTGGAGGTAAGAGATGTTTCCCAAAGAAAATAAACTGAATGGTTGGAAGATGATTAGAAATTCACCAGACAACAAGGAAGAAGAAAACATCCCAGACCTGTACATTGACTCAGAGCATGAGATAACAAGAAAAATATCAAAATATTTTCCTCTCTTTACCACGCCAGGCCCATTACTCACTTTTCTGACGGCAAGTTATTTAACTTCTCTTCTCATCTATGAATTAGGGAATGATTAATACCTATCACACACAGTTTTGCAAAGATTAAAATAGATTATACCTGTGAAGTTTTTAGCACTGTACCTGGCAGGTGGGTATGTGCCCAATAAATGAAACTATTATTATTTCTGGAGGGCAAAAGAGAAAGGAAAGAGAGGAAACAACACGTATAGTACTGGGTTCAGTTACTGGTACCATGGAACCATCCTCCCGAACTGACTCGACTTTTTCAAGTTCACTAAGTGTGCTGACCCAGTTCCACTGGCTCCTCCTCATTCCCTCCTTTAGTTTTATATGAATTCACATTCCTTGGGAACAGGTTTTAGTTGTGCCTGTAATTTAGGCTCCTTTGCTCACTGCTTAACCTTCTCATTTAGGAAGTATAAACAAAAAAATTAAGAACAAGTCCCACACTGGGCTGTAATTTTCCATCAGGTGAAATTGGTATCACCCTTGCAGAATTTGACATCGTGTTTATTTCTTCTAACTAGATATGCTGGTACTGGATCTAATTTCTGTCACATGTAAATGAGTGCCAATGGAACTTGTGTATAGAGTAACGAAACACTCCCCCTGGTCCTTTCCTTGAATCTCTATAATGCAGTTATGCCAAGATGCTAAAATTCGCCACACCTATTCCACCCAGCCTTACTCAGTATTTCGCAAAGCTCACCTTAATTCCAGGGCTTCTACTCCCTTATTTTTCTCCCCACCTTATCTCCAAAACAAAATACCTACTCATTTTACCTTGCGCCATACTGTTTGTAGCCAACTCTACAATAACTTTTCCTTCTTATATATAAGTATTGCTAATATTCCATCATCTTTTCAGGTAAAGTACTTGTATAATAAAGGTTAAAGAGCATTAAGTCTGTCCAAAAAAGTGATTTTATTTCCTCAAATACCTTACTGCATAAGAGCAAATACATGGTTGACATATTATTTTGTTCAAATACAGTATATGTATAACAGATAAGCTAAGACTAACCTAATTACCAAAGCATACACAGAACTTGATATATGATCAATAAAAACAAACTATATTTAAAAATATATAGAACTTAAATGGGTGGCTCTCAGAGCAAGATGAAAAAGATCCATATTTGCAAACTGTTTTATAAAATAAATAAATACTTTATTTCAGTATTCCCTACACAAAAATAAAGAAAAATTATTAAAATAAACTAGAGTGACACAATGTAAAACACTTTTGGGGAACACAAATTGTTAAAGACTTTTATGAGCCACTTAAAGAACTATTCTACTTGAAGAAAATTATTCTACTAAATTATTCTATGCGTAGAAAAACTGGAAATAAGGAATAAGAATTTACCCGTTTCTCTGCTCCCCTCTCTGTCTCTTCTTCTACCTCTTCCCAACTCCTCTCTCTTGCCTCAGGATTCTCTCTCAAACTCCAAATTCTCCTTGATTACTGTCTATAGTCCTCAATGCTTACAAACTATTACCACCTACTACTGCCATCTCTGCCTCCCCACTACTCGCAATACAATCAGGTTATTGTCCCTAAACCACTAACTAATAATAGGGAAAAGAGAATGTAAGTAGCTAGTATGTCAAATGGATCACTGAAACTAGTTTTTGGCTTCTAAAATTTGATTTAAATAAATAATATAATCAAATGCATTCTGTTCATAGAACTTTCAACCAATAAAAGTAAACCACTTATTAGCACCTATTATAGGGCATATACTTAGCATATTTTATCTTTTTAAAATCTTACAACTACTTTGCTTGGTAAGTTCATTATCATCTACAATTTACAAATAAAAATGAGGCCCAGAAAAATCATAAACTGAAAGTGATGAAGCTGTATGAGTCTATGACCCACACTTTCCACTACCAAATTATGATGGTCAATAAACTGTTTTGCCTAATGGCCACCAAAGGAAGACAACTCCAAAGAACCCAAGGGTATTTTTATTTCTAATGACCCAGAATTGAAACCTGGGTACCAAAAAATGTAGCTGACACCAAGTAGACAGGATAACAAAAGGAAACTAGTCCAGTTTATTTGGATTTTCAAACAAACCTTTCAAAGACTGATTCATAAAGGGGTATGTTTGTTTGTTTTAAATTCTGCTAAAATTACCAAGATTTTGGAGAAAAACTATAGGTCTTCCTCTGCCACTGGATTTCAAAGAAAAGTAGATTTAGATAGTAAATAACATTTAGGTCTAAATAGGCACATCTCTTAATAAATAAGTGCTATCAATGAATGATATTTCTCCCCAGATAATTATTGGGGCCATTCTTATATGTCATTTTTTAAAAGTAAGATGAGAGAGAGATGTTTCTAGCAATGGTGGCTTAAACAACTCCCCTACTGAAAACAGCTAAAAATTACAGATAAAATACTTTTATAATCGTCTTAAAAAGCAAAGCTTACAGTAAGATAGTACAGAATTATTTGGTCAGAATTGAAGGGAAAATGGGAGCAGTGAGGACAGGGAACAAAAGTCACTTTTGCTCTTTGAGTGCTGGCTAATCAGAACAAATCTGAACTTTAGTTTGGACATCTTACAGGACCCAAAAGAAAAAAATAAAAACCAAGACCATGGAGAGTCTAATAAGAGATAGGTCCCATAAGACCCTAAAGGGTTTACACCCTCAAAGCAAAGGTGAAACAGAAGTATACTGGCCCTCAAATGTATTCACAGCCAAAAGGTGCATCAGCTGAGTGGTCCAAAACCTCAAGCAATGAATTTGCTTTACAGTGGTTCTATTCAGATTATGCCTCCAGAAACCTACCAGAAACAAATGCAAAAAAAACTTTCTGAAGAAACTACCTTTATTTAAGGACAGTGAGCAGCATAAAAAGAAACAAGTCATCAAGAGCAAGAAAGAATCAAAACAACGGACCACAGAAAGGGACCTTCAAGACTTCACATATAGAAAGAACAGAGACACCAACTAAAATAACTATACTTATTAGGTTTAAAAAAATAAAAGACAACCCTGAAAATATTTATTATTGAATAGGAAACTATTAAGAAAAGATGCAGATTTAAAAAGGAACCAAACTGAACTTCAACAATAACCAAAATTGCAAACTCACTGGATGGCTTTTTAAAAGATTCAACTGAGGAGAAAATTAACAGGATAGAAGATACATCAGAATAAATTATCCAAAATAAAGCACAGAGAGAGAAAAAGATGGAAAATATAGAGCAGATAAAGAAGGTCTAAGATACCTAATCAGAAACCCAAAAGGAAAAAAATAGAACAAGATAGAGGAGCAATCTAAACAGATAATGACTGAGAATATTTATAGAACTAATGAGAAGTAAATCCACAGATCCAAGAAACCTAACAAAATCCCAAATAAAAAATAAAATCTATACCCTGACACATCATAATGAAATTACAAAACACCAAAGTCAAGAGAATATCATAAACAGAGCCAATAAATTAAGCTAGAAAACAGCAGAACACAGCAAAATTTCCATGATTGTTGTTTTTAAATAAAAATTTTAAAAATGATAAGCAAGCAGCAGTGTGATTCTGATTACCTCAAGGCTGTAAGGATCAAGCAAGATCATGTATTTGAAAACTTCAGTATTTTGTTTTTTAACCGCAAATGTATCTGGAGATTTAAGTGACAGCTTGTACAAAACCTATTTGATTCTTGCTCACTTAACCTCTCTCTGGGCTTCACCTCACCTGTAAAATAAGGATGAAGCTGATTATTTCCAAAGTTCATTCTATCTCAAAGATGACTCTATCATTCTACCTCTCATCACAGGGAGGTGATTCAAATTATAATATTCTACTGCCTAAAAACAAAATGCTAACTATCATCAGAAAGAACAGAAACATAACAAATTTTATCCCAAATTCTATAAAAAGTCATCCATATCTGGAATACGAATGCAAGCGTTGCAATGACCAAACTATACCTGATACAAAAGAAAAGAACAGCTGTAACAGTGTTTCCCAATCTTTAACAGATATTAGGTCAACCAGGGAGCTCGAGAAATACTAATGGTAAGGGCCATTCCTGGTCGGGGGCAGAGCCCGCGGAATTAATATTTTAAAAGTTCCCCAAGATTATTCTGAGATTGAAGCTAAAGTTGAGAAACACTAAAGGAACAAATAGTAGAATTTGTTTCAAAAGAATAAAATCTCTATAATCTTTCCAAAATATAATTAAAGATTATTAAATTATCAAGGATATAAATAGAATTAAAAAAGGATGTTACAAAATTATACCATACCACAATGGGGTTCATCTGCTCCCAGTTTAAAGAGCCAAATAAGACCAAAGATTCATTTTGGGGGGTCATTAGTAAATGTATACAATCTTTTACTCAAAAAATCATGCCTGGTAACAAATACATTCAGAAAATTTCAAATAAATTTCAAGATAATAGACATATAGTGGGTTATTAAGGAAAGCAAGCACATTTGTAGCATCTTACAAATGTTTTGAGGCTGATTCCTACTGAATGTCCTTTAGCGCCACCCTAATTACTGCATGATTCCAGTATGGTATTCACATGCTACAGTCTTAGAAGAGCTCATGACAGAAGATTTTGCTTTTCTGTGGGAATAAGGAGATATATGCAAATACAGATTTAATATCATGCACTTGCTACCAATTATTTATTCAGCACTTAGTTTGTGTTATGTACAGCCCTCTGTTTGATACATTAAAATATCTTATTTAATTCTCAATGGGTAGTTTATTATCCTCACTTTACACGTGCAGAAACTAAGGTTCTAAGAGATCAGAATTATGGCAAATGTGTATTTCTGGCATAAAATAAAATAGTCTTAATGCAAAGATTTAAATCAAGGTCTACGCCATATTGCCTTTTACTATAATTGCAAATACTACTAGTTGCAGTAGTAATAATAAATAGTCATGTTAAGTGCTTATTTTGTCCATTTAAATGCTTAGTAAATCTTTTCAACAGTCCTATGAAGCTGTTCAAAATAATTTTGAGTCATACATGACTCCTCTTTTTTTCAAACCTCACATCCTATCCTCCAGCACATCTTGGTGGTTCTAACCTTCAAAAATGTATTCAGAATCCATTATATTTTGAATACATATCAAAATATATATTCCCATATCTCAGTACTGTCACCCTAGTTAGTTCACCTCCGCCCTAAATTACCAAAAAGAGCTTCCTAAGTAGACTCTGACTCTTCTACGGCTGTCTCCCCTCCAAGTCTATTCTGAATCCTTGAAGGTGGTTCTGTTTAAAGATGGTGTCACTCTTTTTGCTCAACACGTTCAACAACTGCCCATCTTGCTGAGGTAAAATATAAAGCCCTTACTATAGGCAAGACCCAGTTCTCCTCCTCTATTCCAGGCACACTTGCCTCACTATTCCAAGCGTGTTCCCTTCCCCCTACTGTTCCCTCTGCCTAGAACACTCTTTCATCAGATATCACCTTTTCAGGTGTTTGCTCAAATGACACCTTATCAGTAAAGCCTTTCTTTCCCACTCCACCCTCTCAAGCACTCCACATTCCACTTATCCCAGTATCTTATGGCACTTACTACTATCTAAAATTTTAAGAATGCATTTCTTTATTACTGCCTTCCCCCAAAATGTAAGCTTCATGCAGATAGGATGTTTTAATCACTGCTGTTTCTCCAGTAGGCACTTGAAAAACATTTGTTGAATGAAAATATGAATCACTAATGCCAAAAACCAAATTCATAACACTCTAGTACCAGCCTCCATACCACAAGCCCTAAGCTACTCAATCATAACACCTTTTTCACAGTTCTAGCATTTCCAGGTAAATAACAGCCTCCCCTACTACAAACACACACACACACACACACACACACACACACACACACACACACACACACAAAATCAAAATCTAGGGCCAATAATTTTTATTTTTTATTTACATGCTTGCTTTTTCCCATGTCACTAATTTTCAAATACTAAGCCTTAGGTTCTCATTATCTTATAAAGTTCTTTCTTCCTGCTATTCTCCCCACTCACTGCTAGTTCTTCTCTCTTGTGCTATTCTAAGAAAATTTAAACCTCCAAAATGATACTCTGATTCTTCTGCATTTTGTTTTTTCTACCACTCCAACTAGATTGCATGTTTCTTTGAGATCACCTAGCCCACTGTGTAAGATGCAGAAAATGCTCTCAAATGTTATGTATCCCATCTTCAATTCCTTTCACAAATATAAAGCTCAGTAATAATCTTGTTGATTCTTTTACCACAAATTAGCTATTCTTAGCTGCATGGTTGGGGGGTGGGGGGGAATTACCAAAGGTAAAAAGAGTCTTATATAACTAAGATGTGCAAAAGGGAACAAAATGACAAATAAGTTTTTGGTATAATGTGGTTATAATGTAAAGATTTAAACTGAATTCCCAAGATCTGAAGGCGGAAGTGGTGAAAGCAGACCAGGTAGATAGCTGAGAGCTTGGATTGCCTTTCACAATTCTGACCTGGCAACTTGAAAGAGCAGGACTGACAGGTTCCTAAAGGGACACATTAGACATAATCTTAAAGGTATTTTTGTTGACTTCAGTGTTACTGACTTGTGAAGAGATTTAAAATTAAAAGGAGGACAACTGATACAAATTTCATCATCATTCATTAATCTCTTACTTCCTATGTTTTTCTAGGAAAATCCAATGGCAAAAGAAAAATGAAGGGATATGTTCAAATTAATGATGTCACTGTAATGATTTAAAAATATTTTTTCAATGAGGAGCCAATAAGAAGGTCAAAGACCACACATTCCTGCGAACTCTCTCCACCTAAAATAACTAATGCTTGCTCTGTTTGAAAAAGATGACACATTTCTTAAAGTTTCTCCATGGATGACTACTTCAATTTGAGCACAAACCAAAAGACACTAAAAATGTAGTGTTCTTTACATGATGAGTACCAATAAAAAAACCTATCTTAAGCTTTACATTTGCCATAAATAACCTAGGAAGTTGTGTGTGTGTCCACAAGTGTACAACATTACAGTTAAAGCCTCCCTTTAACACTTCCTTAAAGTCTGAAATCCACAAGCTCATTTATGAAATGCATTGCTAATAAAGGTGAATTACCAATAAATTTTAATGAAGCATTTAAGTCTGCTGCTTAATATACAGACATGGTCAGATTCATTATAAGAAAAACTACAAATATCAAAAGACCAGATACTAAAGCAACATAACAATAGCGATGAAAAACCTACCGAAGAATATGCATACAACTGCAGAAATAAAGAATCAGAAAGAATCTCAGAAATTAAGGGTTCACTCAACTCCTCCCAGAGGCCTTCCCTGGCCACTTCATCTAAAATAGCTGTCCCTATCACACTCTATTCCTGTACTCATTTATTTTTATATTTATTTTTGTATTTCTGACTTACTTTTCTCACACCAGTTGCCACCACAGGTCAGTATATTACATAGTTATACTTGCTGTTTGCCTCCCCACTAAAACTTAAGCTCTGCGAGGGCAGAGCTTTGTCAATTTTGTTAATCCCAGGGTCTAGAGGCACACAGCTGGCACTCAATAAATGTGCTGAATAAATAAATGATGAAACTGAAGTTCAGAGAGGTTAAAGGATTTCCTCAAGGTCACAGAGCTAGCAGCAAGCACAACCTATACTATAACCCTGTCCACTTGCTTTTCCGCTGCCACTTGCACACCCAAGCAGCCCGTTCCAGCACAGATTCTACTTAACAGATCTCTCCTTTTCGTTTTTTTAAGTGCCAAAGAAAATACATGTTACCAAAAAAAGTGACACACTGGGTAGCATTTTAACTACAACAGTTTCACCAACAAAAACTATACTCAGATTTCACAAGCATACAGGATTAGCCAGCAAAGCAGAAAGGCACAGCTACTCATACTTCTTTAAGTTCCTTGTGAAACTGGTGTAGAGCTTGGAAGTTTTAAAAACAGCCACTGAAACCTATTAACCAATTTAGATGGCCTGTGAAGTATCAGCCTCACTTTCATTCTTCTCAGAGCCCACAAAAGCTCCTCCCTGGATATACTTTACCTTGCAGATTATGTAAGGAAGTGTAACCACCTTTAAAGCCCCCTTTAGTTCCTTTCGAAGTAAAAGTAAACTTCACAAAACACTGAACATAAAATTAATCCTTGGGAAGTTTCTGATTCTGAGAACAGGAAAACATCTCTGAACCATCATCTGACTGTGATCATCTAGGTCCTTCATTTAAAATCCACGAATCTGAAACACCTACAAGGAAAGTGGGAGGGGGTGAAGGAGAGGGAAAAGAAGAAACATTTACATATACACAAAACGAGCCGATATCCATGGGAACATTTCGCCCCATTTGATCTTCCAGCCAGAAGTCAAGGCCTCACAGACACAACTTCTGTTGTCTTTGATCATCTTCCTCTCAGAGAGGAGTCAACTGCCTATACCTACTGCGGGAACGTCTCCAGACCTAGGATGAGACTCACTAGGACAGAGGATGATTTGCTCGACATCTTTCAAAACTATTGCCAGCCCAATTAGTATACTGAAAGGGAAGACCTAAAATGTGGGATGACAAGAGAGCTGAAACGAGACAGAGTTAAGAGAAGGAAGGAGCAGACGAAAAGAAGCGGAGAGGTAAACAACGTATTAAGGCGGGAGTGGAAACCCGGCTCAAGGAAGTGGGGTCAGCCTAAAGCAAAGGTGAAGGGGGCAAGGGGACAGTCCTAGAGGGGATGGACAGGAGCAAAGGGGAGTGGACCAGCGAGAGCTGAGGGGGGAGGGGAAAGGGTCCGGGGCGGGGCGGAAGGGAGCGAAGAGGCGGGATGAAAAGGGCCTGACCGGGAGGGTCTTTACCTGCAGCTCCGCCCGCTCCACCTCCCACTGGGCTCTCTCCACCTCGAAGCGGGCCCACTCATGCTGCAGGAAGTGCAGGATCCCCGGCAGGCTATACTGGGCTCGGGCCGCCCCTGCCGCAGCCGCCCCGTCGCCGGGCGCGGCAGCCTCCGCCAGAGGCCCCAGACCCTTGGCACCGCCGGCGCCCGGATGGTTGTTGCTGAAGAAGACTCCGGGACCCGCCTGCTCGTCCATGGCGGCCGCGGAAACCCGGTGAGGTGCCCAGGCGCCCAGCAGCGGAGGGAACGGCGGCGGCCAGCAGTACCTCCTCCTCCCTCCGCCGCTCCCCGCCCACACCCCAGTCAGCAGGGAGCAGCCGCCTGGGCGCGGGGGCCGGCCAAGCCGGGACGGGCCGGGAAATGGGTCAACTGCAGCGCGCGGGAGCCCCGGGGCTTGCTGGGAAATGTAGGCGCAGGGCGTGGCGACGGCGAGCGTGTCTGAGGCGGCCTGTGGAACTGGGAAAGGCTCCTGTGCGGCCGCGGCCCCGCCCATGCCCGCAGCTGTGTGTGCCGGACCCCGCGGGCAGCACGGGTTTCCTCAAGGCAAGGCGGGGCGGGGCGCAGCCGGGCGGCGCTCCAGGGCCCCTTGCACGCGGAAGTTCTCGGGCGGCGCTACCAGCCCGACTGCACATCTTTTAGGACTTCCTGGTAGTTCTGTTAAGAAACAAGCTCAAAGCGAGCTTGGCCGCCCGGCCCCTGAACTGGGTTTCTCCAGTTAGCTGGACTCAACCCTCTCTTTTGGGCTCTGACTTCGGTGTTTCTTTGACCCTAGACACTCCTCAATTCTGCCAATCTGCGTATTGCTGTCGCTCCTCTCTTTTTCCCTTGGGGGTTCAAACCTGTTGCCTGATTAATTTTCACTTTTCAGGAACTCTGATGACCTTTCACTCCTATTCTGGTTGGTTGACATCTCATCTGAAAAAATGCTTTCCCTTCGTAGTTAATGTTGCAGTAAATCTTTTAAAAGTTTCAGATATCCAAGGCAATGTTATTTCGGTCTTCTTTATCTTAACCTCACTCTGTTTTTACTCAATTCAATTTAACAAATATTTGATTGTGGGTTATATCTGTCACTGAGGATATAAAGATAAATGGCACAGTTCCTGTCATCAAAGGGAGGTTGGCAAGTATATAATCAATCTCACAGTGCCTTGAAGCTATACTGCCTGAAAGAACAAAGTCCCTTTCTACTCTCTAGAACGATCTTAAATCTTCAGACATTTCTCCCTTTTCACTTGTCCAGTTTCCATTTTCTTCCACGAGTCACCTACAAATTGGCAACAGTATTAGCCTACCAAAGGCACACCAAAGTTCTTTCAAGTGTTTCTCTGTAAATATAATCCTTCTCTGAAGTCCCTGAAATTATGTCACTGATAATGCAAGGAACACCCTTAAAAAAAAAAAAAAAAAAAAAAAAAAAAAATATATATATATATATATATATATATATATATATATATATATATCTCAAATGAAATTAAGTATTTATTTTGTATCCATAACAAGTTGTAGGTGATTCTTTTGTTTTGTGGGATGGACTTCTGGGATATCAGACCTGATGGCCATGAAAAAATTTACAGATATAGGCTGGTGAGTGACATGTCAAGGAAGGACATCCTGTCAGTGTCCTCTCCCCACCTCCCTTCCCATGACTACTTGTGGAAAGAACAGGAAACACATTGTATCTGCTCTGGTTGCAAATAAAGATGGCAAGCTCTGTTCTCTCACTTACTGAATGTTTCTGCTTTATTCATTCATTGTTGTAATAAAAATTGGATCCAAGCCTGTCCAGATCTCCTGTGTCATAAATTATTTTGGCTCCAAGTGCCCTTTGAGATATTGCCAAATCCTCTCATTTTACAGCTCAAAAAACTGAAGTCCAAAGAAGTTGAGACTTGTCCACAATGAAGCTTTGAATGAGTGTCACAGCCAAAACTAGAAACTAGTATTTCTGACTGCTGGTTCATTGATCTTTCCATTGACATGCTGCTTCCTCTCTTACTTATCAGACCTACCGGAGTATCAAGGAGGCAGTAATGCAACAGTGGCGTATGTTCAAAGTTGGTTTTTTCTCTAATAGATGACATGTCTGACAATTCCTTTAAATAAATTCCTAACACTATTAAACATAATTAAATTTAATGGTAGTTAAGAACCCATGTGTCCTTTAGCTAGGCTCGCCAAGAAAAACACTCAAATACATAAAATCAGAAATGAAAGGAGAGATAACTGTGACCACGGAAGTAAGAAACTACGATGAATAATCGTAGGTCAAATTGGACAGCCTAGAAGAAATGGATAAGTTTCTAGAAACATACCACTTACCAAGACAATCATGAAGTCTGAACAGACCAAGTACTAGTAAGGAGGTTAAATCAGTAATGAAATGCCTCCCAATAAACACAAATGCAAGACCAGGTGGCTTCACTGGTGAATTCTACCAAACATTCAAAGAAGAATTAATACCAGTAATTCTCAAAATCTTCCAAAAAATAGAAATGGAGGGAACTCTGCCAAACCTATTTTATGACGCCAGCATTGCACTGATACCAACACTAGATAAGGACACTGTAAGAAAAGAATATTAGGCCAATATCCCTGATGCACATAGGTGCAAAAATCTTCAACAAAATATTAGCAGAGCAAATACGACACTATGATTAAGTGGGATAGATTCCAGGGAGACATTAATATTGATTTGGTTCAATATCAAATTAGTCAGTGTGATACATACATAACATTAACAAAATGAAGGATAAAAATCATATGCCCATCTCAATAGATGCAGAAGAAGCATTTGATAAAATTCAACATCAATTTATGATAACGAAATGGCCATACAGGAAACATACCTCAACATAATAAAAGTAATAGATGGCAAGCCCACAAGTAACATTCTCCACATTGAAAAGCTGAAAGCTTTTCCTCTCAGATAAGAAATAAGACAAGAATGCCCATTGTTGCCACTTTTATACAATATACCAATAATATTGGCAGTCCTAGCCAGAGCAATTAGGCAAGAAAAAGAAATAAAAGGCATCCAAGCTGGAAAGGAAGAAGTAAAATTGTCCCTACTTGAAGATGACATATAAACAGAAAAACCTAAACACTCCATCAAAAAGCTATTAGAATTAATAAATGAGTTCAGTACTGTTAGAGGATACAAAAATGAATACACAAAAATCTGTTGTGTTTCTTACACTAATATTGAACTATCAGAGAAATTAAGACAACAATCCCATTTACGGTCAAAAGGAATAAAATACCTAGAGATAAATTTAACTGAAGTGAGAGACCTGTATCAACAACTAAAAGATATTAAGGAAAGAAATTGAAGAAAACACAAATAAGTGGAAAAATATTCCACGCTCATGGATTTGAAGAATTAATATTGTTAAAATGGGGGTTCCGCCCCTCGCGCCTGGGGAGGTTGGATAGGAACGGCCCAAGGAGTTGCAACCAAGGTT
Source organism: Lyroderma lyra (assembly GCA_004026885.1). Classification (NCBI taxonomy): domain Eukaryota; kingdom Metazoa; phylum Chordata; class Mammalia; order Chiroptera; family Megadermatidae; genus Lyroderma; species Lyroderma lyra. Next base: position 115,797 of record PVJL010000271.1, read on the forward strand.
CACTCCCTCCTCACCCACATGCTCCAGTTCCTGTTTGGATTTACTTTTGGCAACCTGGTTGGAATATATCTGGCTCAGAATTATGACATACCAAACCTGGCTAAAAAACTTGAAGAAATTAAAAAGGATGCCAAGAAGACACCCCCTAGTTCATGAGGTCAACTCCAGCACTGCCTCCAGGATATACTGATTCTACTCTTCGTGAGGGCCTCCTTTACCACCTGAACCCAAAGCTTTTGTCTTACTTTCCAGTCTCAGTGACTTCCTTCTTTGTTCCACCTGGTGTTGCCTTAGAGCACAAATGGGCCACAAGTTGAGAACTGTCCTTGCTTTTCTAACATCCTCACCTCTTCCCTTCTTCCTTCCAGCCACTTGGGAGGTCCTAAGACTGGAATTATGGTGCTAGATTAGTAAACATGACCTTTAATTAGCAAAAAAAACATATATATATTTATATATATATTTAAAATGTCTGCATTACCCAAAGCAAGCTGCAGATTCAATGCAATCCCTGTGAAAATACCAAAGGCATTTTTCATAGAAATAGAACAAACAATCCCTCTTTGTGCTTATCTGCCTTGCACATTTTTCTGTATTCAGTATGAATTACTTTCTTTTTAGGTAAGCATTTTATCACATAAAACATACAGAAAAGCTCACAAGTGGTAAGTGACCACCTCAGTGAACTTTCACAAATTGAACCCTTCCATGTAACCACCACCCAGATCCTGAAACAGAACATTGCAGGCATCCCAGAAGTCCCTTCTCAATGTGCATTCACAAAAATGTTTTTAAATTTGAAAAATATATTCTGAAAAAACAAAAAACTAGTAAGGACATGACATGTATAATCAGTTAAACCTAAATTTTGTTCCCCACTCTACAATTTTCCAAATCTGAAAATCTTGGACAAATGGCTTAACCTTTTTCTGCTGTACTTGTCTCATTTTTAATATGAGACTAATATTTACCTTATTCAGTCACTATGAAGATTAAATGAGAAGAAATGTAAATACCCTAGCATAGGGCCTGACATACAGTATATACTGAATAATAATAGCTATTAATATAATAGAGCTCACAAGACAAACTAAAATAACACATGTAAAATTTATAAATACTAGGGGATCAATAATTGTTCTTTTTCCTTTCCTGTTCCCTATTCAGACCTTTAATTCAGTAGAGTTAAAATATTTTTTATAAAAATTAATGTCTGTGGCCAACCGTTCAGCCTCAGACCTCAAGGTGTTGCTGATTTCCTGATAATTTCATCTTATAATTAATAAAGACTTGAGGCACAAAAAATATAGGGTTTCCTTTCCAAGCACAGAGAGCAGCTGTCAAAATATTGATTTATACATGAATGTACCCAGTTTAAAGTGAAATTGTAAAATGCTAATGTTACTTAGATAATTGGAGTGTCGGCTACTTTTTGGTTTATGTGTGTGTCCTTTGTGGGGTAGGGATTATAGTTTTACAAAATGGCAAATAATTCATGTGTTCTTTTTTTTTTTTTTTTTTTCATTAAAATGAGTGGCTATTTTTTTAGAGTTCAAAACAATCTGTTATTTAGGTTTCTGACTCTTCAACTGCTCTAAGAAAAGGCTTCAAATTGAACCAGATGGCTTGCAGAATTCTGCCAAGAACAAATTAAAGAGTGGACCACTTGCCTGGAGAGAAGCCTCTGCAGGATGAGTGGAACTTAGAGGAAGAAGAAAATGGAACAGCCCACTGGTTTTCGACCTCTTCTACCCCCTGCCCGCTCGCTGACTCCTCTCACCTCCCCTTTCGGCCCACCCTGCTTCAAGAGGCCAGTACCTGCTTTTAAGGTTCCTCAGCTTCCAAACTTACTCCCTAGATGTGACGTCTGGTAATGATTGGGTTGGGGAAACAGCCAATCACAAGCTGGGAAGTAAAGGGATTCTATTATCTGAAAATTTTCTTGGAGTCCAAGAATTAAATCTATATCAGTTTTGTGATAGGATGCAAAAATAGCCTCTATTATTTCTTTTTATTGGGGGTGAGAGTATGGTTGAAATTTGAGAGGTGCCTAATTTTATTTTTAAAATTAAATTTCACTGCATTTAATTCATTTATTTAAATAAATTCAACTAAATGAAATTTAATTTAAAAATTAAAATTGATTTTAATTTTGTAGTGGCTGCTATTTAGAGAAATAAGTACTTAAAATCTGAAATTGCTTTAACAAATCTCTAACAAATATCTAACAAGGGATGGGGGAACACTAAATGATAATAAGGCTCTGTAGCTGTAGCAAGCCTCTTCTTGGAATATTGATGGTGATCAACTTAAGATTTTATTTCTTAAGCAAAGATAAACTGGTTTTTGAACCTATTCTGTTCCCATCTCCCCACCAACTCCATCCCTTGCCCTTTTCGCTTTTAACATTTCCAGTGAATGTGAGCTCTACTCAACAGATTGTTTTATCTTCTTTTTTCTTAAAATAACTATGGTGCCCCTATTTCTAAGGCAGAAATTGAATGTCAGACAATTAATGTAATCTTCATTACATAAAAAGAACTGTGGGGTGTGGAGGGAGAGAAGAACTTTTATAAGATGGTTATTCCTGCCAACTGCACAACAGAGATCCTCGTTTCCAGGTGGAAACTTTTCTCAGCAGAAAACGCTCCATCTTCATTTAGGCTTGGATTGCTCAGAATAGCACCGCCCCCCAAACTCCCTTCTGATAGTTCTTTAACATAAATTAAGTCAGTTCTCAAAAGAATTCAAATATGGTACTTTTTTTAATAAACGGGGGTGGGGTGTGGTGATCTGAGCATTGTGCCAGAAAAATAAGAAAAACGAATCAGGTTACCGAGGTTCAGTATGTTTCATTTTAATTTCTGAATACTTGTGTTTTCTTAACTGTTTTCAAACAACATTTAGCTTATTTTGCATGTACTACACATCTCTCCCTCTTGCGCAGGCCCTCAATATGCAACTGCTGTTCAATCCGTGTTAATTTTAGCACATATAGTTGTTCCCTGTAATGGAAAATTCTACCATTATCTGTTATCTCCTTTCCCAGATTTCCCCCCAGCTGCAGGACATGAAGTAACAAGACTAGGAGTGGTTTGTCCAGCTCATAGACACTTTCCCATGAACTCATGTAACATAACAACCAATGAGCTGATGATATTCAAGCTTAAGGAGCCAATACATACATTTTCATTATAGGAGAAAAAGATAATATACAGTTTTTAGTTGATGGCAAAAACCAAAGTAATACTGCAACATTTTTATGAGGCTATAACAAACAGGAAGCAAGAGTATAAATTAGTTGCAAGGGAGAATGGAGCTTTTTAAGCAAAAATTCAAACACCTTAGGAAGTACATAGTGCATTTTATGTCATGAAAGAGGTACAATATAGCTGACACATAAAGTACAAGAGGAAATAATAGCAATTATTACTTTTATAGCCAGTACTTACTGAGCATTTATTCAACAAAAATAAGGTACTTTATATGCAGTAATTTGATCTTTACACTGCTCCTGTGAAGTAAATACAGACATTACCTTCATTTGACAGATAGGGACACTGCATTTGGCTGTAGGAGTAGAAATAAAACAAGGAGGTGAAATAGGCAGGAGCCTGATGAGGTAGGAGCTTGAGGGTCACTTTAAGGAACTGGACTTTATAGTAAGGTAACCAACTGAAGAATCTTTAGCAAGGTATCCAATTTGAATTTATAAGGATCATGTCAGTTTCTGTGTGGGAAATATAGTATTAGTTGACATTTCCAAATTGTTTCAAAGTGTCAGGCACTATTTTAAGGTCCTTTGCTGGTATTAACTCAACTGACGCTCAGCTACTCTGTAAGATAGGCATTCTTATTGTCCCCATTTTACAGATGCAGAAATTGAGGCACAAAGAGGACAAGTGACTTGCCCAAGGTTACACAGCTTATTAAGTGACAGAGCCAGATTCCAACCCACGCAAGCTGACTCTACTGTCTACACCAATCACTTTGCTATACTGCAATCAAATGTGATTATTTGGATTAGGATGGTAATAATGGTAATAACAACATATGGAGGGATTTGACAAGATATTTAGGAAACATAGTGATGAACTAAGCATGGGAAAAAATGGGAAGTGTTGGAGATGATACTAAGGTTTACCTCTGGTCACTCGACAGGATAAAAGAGTCGGCTGTTTGTTGGGAGATCCTGAGTTGAGAAGCAGGAGTTAGAAAAGGAGGTGAAGAGTTCTATTTTAAATTGAATTTGAGGAGTTTCTGAGACAACTAATGGTAGGTAGTCAGATATGAAAATCTGAAAGGGCAGAAGGGAGGCTAGGTCTCAGGACAATTCTATCAAGGGATCCCTGCCTATTCTGTATCAAACCATACTTCATTCTACCCTTTGGTACTTACCATAACTTGTGGTTATTTTCTCTCCCTCTCCAGGAAGAATGTAAACATATCATGGCAGATTTTTTGCTTGATTGTTTAGTATTATAGTCCCAGTGCATGGCATACAGTAGGTTTTCCATAAATAATTATTCAATGAATGCATGAGACTGCATTAGAGAATCTTATCACAAAGCCTTCGACAGACAGGAATCCAAGTTTTCCTTGTACTTGTCCAGTTGTCAAGTAATGTGCTATCACAAGGCAATCATTTTTAATAGCTATCTTAGAAAATTCTTCCAAGTTTGATTGGAAAACAATTATTTGAAACATTGACCTGTTGGTGCAGTCTGCTAACTGGCCCTCCTCTCTGAAGATAAATGATTGTATTGCCCTTTTTACCCTCAGTTCCTCTATATCACTTTTTGGATACATACCACTTTGTCATTGCCCTTGACATGTGGCATCTGAAGGTGATCCTCCAACTCTCAGCTGCTCCTTACACACACACACACACACACACACACACACACAGCTCCCACAGTGTGTACAGCAGGATTATCACCTTTTAAACAAGTACAGTTTTACTAAAAACAGCCCAAATTTATTGTTTTTCTATTAACTTCAGAATGATTTATAGTCAACTAAAATGGCATTTTAATAAAATGTGTAGGTATACAAAAGTATTTGTAGAGATTAACGAGCACTCCAGGCATTTTCTTGGAATTTAGCAAACAATGACCCAGCTTCATTTTTACATCTTTTATTTCAAAAAGCATCACTAAGATTCAGCAGTGTGTCAAAATTCAAACCTGTTGTATTTTTTATAACCCTTTAAGGAACTATCCCAAGGAAATAACCTACAAAGTTTCCTTTTTAAAAGTCAAATACAGCATTATTTATTAAAATGTAAGAAACTAGAACCCAAGTACCCAAGCATAGAGTAATGGGTAAGTCGATAATGGGACATCCACTATGAAATGGCCATCAAAAAGTGAGAGGAGGAGCCTCTCAGTCCAGCTGCGGCCATCAGGTAAGCCAAGATGGGTGCTTACAGCAAGTACATCCAGGAGGTATGGAGGAAGCATTGGTCTGATGTAATGTGGTTTCTTCTCAGGGTGCACTCCTGGCAGTACCACCTGCTCTCTGTGCTCCACAGCCCCCACCCCACCCCCCAGCCTGATAAAACGCACAGGCTGGGATACAAGGCCAAGCAAGGTTATGTCATGTATCGGATTCGTGTGCACTTCTTTGAGGTTATCCTCATTGATCCATTCCATAAAGTTATCAGATGGGATCCTGACACCCAGTGGATCACCAAAAAAGTCCACAAAGCACAGGGAGATGCAAGGGCTGACATCTGCAGGCGCAAGAACTGTGGCCTTGGAAAGGGCCACAAGTCCCTCCACAGTATTGGTGGTACTCGCGTGCAGCTTGGAGAAGGCGCGGTACCCTCCAGCTCCACTGTTGCCACTAATGTAATGTTTGTAAAATTCTTGCAGTCAGTCATGTCTGCTTAAAAGTGTTCTTTAATTTGTCAAAATGTGTCTACAGGTTGTTTCATGAATGCATTGTCAAATTATGGAAGTTAAAGTGCAATAATGTTTGAAGACTAAGTGATGGTGTATCTTGTTTCTTGTCACTACTTTGCTTTATCTTATTAGGGAGTTTATATGTTAGTGTTTAAAATGCTGTTTGGTACAATAGGTGTAACATCTGAAAGAATACAGAGCTAACCATGTAGAGTTGTTGGTGCATGTAATGAAACCTGCAGCTTTGTTGGGGTAATGCAGTTCTGTTGATTTACTCTCAAGGGGCTGTTTTTGGAGTTTAGCAAGGACAAACATTTTAAATTGAATTTTGCTTGGAAATATGATGGATATCCCAATCCATTCTCAGTATCCTATGCAGAAAAATGAAAGTTGACGAAGGCACTCACATTTTTAGATTTAAACCAATATTCTGTTTTACATAGCTGATGGTTCTGAAAGGAGAAACTTTTTAAAGAATGCCACCATTAGGAAAATTGAACAATCCTGTTGCCAAGAGGTCCTCTTACAAATGAAACAAATCCTGGTTAACCTAAACAAAACTGGCTTGGTGTCCATGACTCCTGAAGGTCACAAAAAGTGGAGGCTCCTGGTTTAATCCCCTGATTCCATGGGATCTGTAGAACACTGAATTTCATGAAAAGTAGTAATGGTGATTACACTGGTATGTTGAAACAGAAGGCAATTGAACATAAAGTGAGAAAAGAAGGATTAGCCTTAGGTTGTGCTGATTTGTGATCATTTATGAACCTTCTAGCCACCTTAGGGGAAAAAATATGGTTCACTTTATTTAAAAGTACTTAATTGGTTTAGTCCAACCTACTTTATCCATTCCCGTGAGGCTACTGGGAAAAGTCATGTAGTTGGTGTCAATGCAAATTTGTGGTTTCTAATATATGTGTTGTCTAGTTAATTTTTTCATTTTTCCCCAAACTATTCTCAAAATCCTTGCCATTCCAGAAACCCCGGGCCTTCAGTTGTGCCTACCTTAATTAACCACATTCTGTTTGTCTCATGTTTTCCAGTAGACTAGGCTTCTGTTTCCCAGGGTGAGTTAGAGTAGGAAACACAGAAGAGGAATTACCCCGATTTCTAGTTCTGGGTTTGCTGACTTTAGGTACTTGGATTAATTGCTGGTTTCCTTGAACTAATTTTTCTATTTTCTTCAGAGGTCTTAAGAGGCTCAGTTAAATGATCTCCAAAAAACATGTAGCAGGCTCATAAAACCTCTCGAGACCTAAATTAGTTTCCACTCAAAAATCTTAAACCATCTATTGTGTGTATAGAGGTTATTCAAGTAAAGGCATAAATGTCAGAAGGGAGGAAGGGAGGAAGGGAGGGAAGGAGGGAGGGAGAGGAAGGAGAGGAAGGAGAGGAAGGAGAGGAAGGAGAGGAAGAGGAAAGAAAGAAAGAAAGAAAGAAAAAGAAAGAAAGAAAGAAAGAAAGAAAGAAAGAAAGAAAGAAAGAAAGAAGGAAGGAAGGAAGGAAGGAAGGAAGGAAGGAAGGAAGGAAGGAAAGAAAGAAAGAAAGAAAGAAAGAAAGAAAGAAAAGAAAGAAAGAAAGGAAGAAAAGGAAAGGAAAGGAAAGGAAAGGAAAGAAAAGAATTTAAAGAAATGAAAAATCGAAGCTAAAAATTCGAAAAGTAAAACAAGTTCACTTATATGTTCATGGATTCTTTTGATTTGCTTTGCAAGTCAAGTGGGAAAAGGGCAAACAGAACTGCATGCATATGAGAAAAACAATGCCTGGAATGGAAATCTCTGCATTCTAATGGCAAAAAGAGACAGACAATTGTGGGTAGGGGACCACGGCTGTAAACAAACTTTGCTGAAGAAAAAGAAAAAATTGTACTGGTCACTTGTGCATGCATGGTGGTCACATTTGTTTAGTGACAGCACAAAAAACTTAGCTCAGGATAATTTTTCTAAATTATGATTAAGACATACAGTTCTTATTTATTTAAGTAAAATTTTGTGAATTCCATAATTAATAATGTCATAAGCTCTGACAATTATAAATGGGCTTGTAATGATTAAATCAGGTTTTAAAAATAATCTATCTGATGGAAAGCATTAAGGCAAGAAATTTATTTATAGCTGTACTCTAGTCATTTCTGGCACCAACCTAGAAATTCCAATTAAGAATGAAAAAATGTGAGGCATAGTAATTCATATAATTAAATGTGTTTTGAAAACTGGACCAACTATATCCATCCTACAGCATTGTTTGAATGAAAATAAATAATAGATGTAAAGTTCTAGCACAGTGCCTGACCTATAACAGAAATTACAGCTTTTCTTGAAAGTGATAATCAGCAATATTTAACTGCTGTCTGGATTTAATGTATTTTATACTGGCATACTGTGATAGCAATTTTCTATATTAATACATGCAAAAATTACTTATCAGACTAAACAGTATCCTGTGGCAATCTTAAAGGAGGGATCAATGATTTACTCTTAAGAAAAAGGAGGATACACACATATACATATGTACTTTTTAGGTGTGCAAAAGATCACAGGGAAAATACTTCGTAAACATTCCTCTCATTTTATAGATGGAGAAACTGAAGCCCCCAAGGGTTAGTTAGGGACACCTGATTTAAGAACTTCATTCTCTCCAATCAAATTGAGAATTAAAATGTATAATATCGATTAACAAGAACTTGGAAAACAAATAGAAGATACTTCATTTTTTATAATGTTAAAATTGCTCAGATTAAGCTTCACAAAGAATCCACTGGTTATCATGATGCTTCTCCTTCTAGCTTCTTGATATGGATGTTCCTGATCAAATAAATATGACAACTCAGGTTGACAAAAATGGGTCAGGCAGTGAAACAAATGAAAAAATGTAATTCTTCAAATTGTTTCTAGATATAATTCTAGAAAACTAGAAGTAAAGATGCAAATGGTGCAGAAGAGTTTGGAGAAAGTATAAAGATGTACTGGGAGAAGAGTAAGAGAGAAAAAGAGAGACTGAGGGAGAAAGGAAGGAGAAAAGAGAGGATCATTGTTAATGCATGATGAGTCCCACTGAGAAGTGGGAACTGATGCATCTACTCCGAAGTGGGAAATTATGGAAAAAGCCTGGGAGGTACCAAGGACAGCAGAAAATAGCCACTCTGTGTGTAGAATAAAAACCAATTTTTGAACTGTACCTTTTAAATGGATGAACTGTATGGTGTGTGAATTATATCTCAATAAAGCTGTCACCACCTCTTCCTCCCCCCAAAAACCTCCAAAAACTAAGGTCAATAACTTTGGAAAAGCAAGTCTGAAATTTAAAAAAAAAAAAAAAAAAAAATCCCGTAGAACTAAAAGTCAGTGAGAAAACAGGCGAGAGAAAGCACCTATATAGTCTTTTAGACTATATAGGAAGAAAAGCAAGGGTATCTGAGCTGCCACTTGTTAGGGTATGAGAGAATAAATAGAAGGCAGCAGATGGTAAATAGGTATACATTTGGAATGTTCAGAAAGGGGACTTGCTTTTGATAATACAGCCTATGTAACACTGTCTGGTACACACTGGAGTTTAAAATTCGCTAAACACTGTGGCAAACATTCATTTCATCAATGGTAAAATTCCCATTGCATTGGAGACTGGCATAACTCTGATTAGAACTAATCCATTTTTCTATGCCCTGTAGCACTTAGCTTGATGCCTTATACACAATAGGCACCCCATAAATATTTGATGTATGAAACTAACCATCACAGCTAGAACTCAAGGATCTGCAATTATAAAACATAACTGAGGCCAAACTTAAACCATTAAAAAAAGAGCAAGATATTATTCCACATTTGAAACACTTTAATAAACTTCAAATGAAAGTTTTAATTTAGTTAACAACTGAAATATACACAAGCATAATTTAGTAATCTAATATGAAAGTTAAAAGACCTATCAGAAAGGTAAGGACATTTTGAAAAATGCTAAGAAAATGTGACTGTATTCATATTATATACACCACAAAACAGACATTTTCCATTATTTTGCTTACTTCAAAACTTAAAGCTGTTTTTCAATTAAATCTTTTCATGACAGATGCTGAATACCGACCTATTTTTCCTGACAATATCAATAGAGGGCATAACAACACGATACAGTTGTTTTAAGATTTAAATTTAAAAGACTATGGCTCAGTGTTTTAAAAATAAATTAATAAAAGAGAAACATTATTAGGAGAAAAAGAAAGCACATTCACCACATGATTAAAAAAAAAAAAATCACTCCTTCAAAACCAGAAAATGGCATGAGAATGATTTCACTTAACGTACCTGGAAGCATATAATACCGATATACAAATAATGTAAAACCTACAGCCTATAATGATACAGAGGCTATCACCAGTGAGCTTCTAGTGGACAATATAAATAAAAATGAATGAAACAGCAAATTAAAAAAAACTCGTTTTTAGCTTAATTGTTGGTGCTGAATGTACAGTAGGGGCTGGCTGCCTGGTGGCTGCTTTCGCTTTGCTGGCTTGGCTTGCTCGTACAGCAGTTTCCAAACGTACTTTCAGCTCAGGAGCCGCTCCCATTACAGTCTTGAAAGCATGTGGATACAGAGGTCCAATATGCATTAAATTCTGGAGTGCAAATTCATGAAGATCTTTGGAAGCTGTGTTTGCTGAGGCAAAAGAATTTTCATCCAGCAGGTAAGAAATCAAAGTAGGAACTAAAAGCGCAAGTAATTGGACTCCTGCAAATAACAAAGTTAGTCTGAATATAAAAATTACTATGAATTTTATTTTTAAGACTAGTCTGAATTATAATAAAATATAAGTAAACATGCATAATGTATTTTAGACCTCATGATAACTTATAATTAATATTAAATATTTACTAAATGCCTAAGCTATGTTAGGGTTGGAAACCAGGCTTGTTAAGATCATATATTTTTACATATACATTAATTTGTTTTAACAAAAAATACTGCTTAAAAGGTTACAAAGAAATAAACATTTTACAATTGCCATCTGGTAAAACGTATTTTTTGAGTAAGATTATGAAAATTTGCAGGGTATTCCAGAATCAGGAGGTTGGAGTAGGGAACAGAAATCTGAATAGCATCTATATACTATTATTTAACTAAAACAAGGTATTTCCTTTGTTTTTAAATGGAAATACAACTCCTTACCATTTCGGCATTTCCCCAAAACCACAGTATGTGAGGGACAAATCTTTAAAAAATAATGGAATGCATAAAACTTAAGGTTAAAACCAAGAACCCATTTCTGACTGACATAAATTCCAAGCCCTAAAAAAAGATTTATTTGAGTCTTAATCCCCTTTACTACTCTCTGTGTCTTCCCATATTAACAGCTTCATCCTGGAACATAAATTACATTAAAGCTGCAATAATATATGTGTGTTTGTATCTTATTAATATAATCAACATTGAGAATAATGCTTTCTCTACTTTTAATTTATATTAAGTTTTGTAGAATGATAATATATAAGATTAAAGCAAAAGCTGTAGGGAAGCAGGAGACATCTAATATAGATTGTAGGATGTAACACTCACTGATGTCATCAAAGACAAGTGATAATAATCAGTGGGGCCTTTCTAGAATCCTAACCTCACTCTGGCTCCAAACTTCCTCTTTCCTTGCTATATTTTTTCTCTATAACACCTACTCATTTCTTTATCTCACTATTATTTCTACATCTATAGTTAATCCATTTTTACCTTTATATAAAATTACATAGATATGTCTACACAGTATATAGATGTAAAATTTTTATATCTATATATAAAATAGACACAGACATATCTAAGAGAGGGATGGTGTTTATTGTGTGTTTTGCCACTAGAATATAAGTTCCATGACAGCAGAGATCTTTGTGTATTTTATTTCACACAGAACCCTCAATGTCTAGAACAGTACCTGGTACACAGGAAGGCACTCAATAACTGTTGAATGAAGGAACAAACACACATACACACTCTGTCTTGGAAACCACTGAGAAGTTTTTCACTAACTGAATTTTTTTTCCATGTTAAAATTTCAGAACAAAGAAAATAAGCTGATATTTTTAAAGTCCCAAGTAAATCCTCCAACTGGCTAGATTTAGGTCATGTTCCATTACACAGAATGATAATGTTGTATAATAAGAACTGACTTTCATAATGAAATATAATGGTAAATTATCAAATAAATATGAAATTATCTTCAGTACATTGTGCTTAATAAAGCAGAAGAGGTTTTCATTGGGAGGTTAAACAGTAAGGTTTTGGTTTTAACAGTTTTAAAATGTAATATATTATAAATTATTTAAGTGCCCATTAAGTATCTAGAAATGTGCTAAGAATTTTAGGAAATATATAATTCATTTTTGCCGAATGCTTTCATTTCCAAGTTGACACAGCAAGTGCTAAACACCTATAGTTAGCATTTGAGATACAGAATTCATCAAAAGACAAAGCTAAGAAATAGTTCAGGATTTTATAGTTTCAGTGATAATTTTAAAATAACAAGGTGACAAAAGAAAGTGGATTTTAACTGCCAAAGAAATTGTATGAAGGGAAGGATCAGAGTGGTCTGAACAACCAGGTAACAATTCTTGAGGATATGATATCTTTCATAGGTTTATTAAATTTGTATAAGAAAGGGGGAAGAAAACACCAGAGGGGAGTGAAAACAGAATGAATATCAAATAGAGGTTAAAATCTGCAGCAAGAGAAAACTGGACCAGCCAGGTTAGCAGGTATACACACTGGAGAAGAGAATAAAAAGTTTTGAAAACCAAGCAAAGATGTTTAGACTCGATGTTGTAATGCAAGAGGGAACTACTCAAAAGTCATTAACAAGAGAGAGAAAAATTGTTTTAAGTAAATCTGATGGGGAATATCTGCTAGGAAACTATTATAGTTATCTATTTATATGAATAGGAAGCAAGTTTCTGTTGAATCCTAGAGATGTTTCAAAAAGAAATAGGACAAGTTTTGAATAATAGGCTGAATAAAGATGAAGAAGAGTTAATAGTTTAATTCAATGTTTTTAGCTTGTAACCTTGATCAGGTTGGGTAAGAAAACATTCATAGCCTGTTTCTATAATGGATACTATAAAATTAAAAACAAAAATTAACATTGGTAACTAATATGAAAAAAGCTAAATGATAAAACAAATTTAAAAGCTGAAAATTTAACCTCTTGGAATCAATTACTGCATTTTATATAACCACATATTTATAGTATAACTTCATACTATACATTGTATAATATATGTAAATAACTATGTATTATAGTATTAAGTATTAGTGAGGCATATCAACAATAAGCATCATCAAGGTATCTTCACTTTTCAATGAACTACTTCACTCAGAACAGATATTTTGCACTCCAATAAGACTTTTAAGAGGTCAAATAAGCAATTAGCATGAAAACATTAAGTATCGTATACATTCATTCATTTATTAATTTGGTGGTACCTCCTAGTGAATGCTATCATATTCCATTAAACCTTTTACCTTTGGTTTACCTTTGGTAAATATTTACCATTCACCTTTGGTTTTTTTATAGCATTTAGTTAGTCTTAGACCTAGTTTTACTGTTGTAATAGTCTGTGTCTAATATCGAGTAAGATTTATAGACAATACAAATCTTCATTTTAGACTAGTGGCTTTTATAAGAAAATACTTACTGTTCTGTTCTTCCCCAAGAGCAACCAATGTTTCAAGAACTTTGATTCCTTCTTGAACCGCCAAAAGTTCTGTGTTACTGGCTGGTCTGTTTCTTTCAACAGCTTTTAGCTTTTCAACCACTATTGGAGCTAATGAATGGATATAGGGAGTTGAAAGGGCACGATTGGAATGTTGGAAGACTGAGAGGAGAAGCTGGTAACATTTAGCTTGAACCTATATAAGAAAATCATTTGATTAACTCAGATGTGATAGTTTTGATTTGCTATACAATCACAACGCATCTTACTATATATACTAAAAAGACATGATACTGCAGAATGAAAATAAAAATGTGAGACAAATTGTCACTTTCTACTTATAGAAATGAAGTAGGATAATAAAAATTCTAATGTTAACTAAATAAAACTAAAAATCAATCAAATAAACATTCCTTGTATGTTAATTGCCAAATACCCTGCTTATATAACTCATATATTTCTATAGTATGTAAGAAGCTAGAAATCAGGCATTCTAAATTTCTTTAATTTACAATTTTCCCTCTCACTTCAACATAACATAATTAATAAGGAAGGCTAATATTTGAATGATGTCAAACAAAGCTATAAAAATACATTGCATAGACACCTGAAATCCATTTGAATTCCCTGGCAATGACTTCTTATGCCAATTTAGGTTTTCCAGACCTAGAAAGTAAAGTCTCATTGGCTTCATTTTAGATTAGAAAGACTTCATATTAATTTTTAAAAAATAGCAAAGAGGAAAGGAAGGTCCATTAACTTATGGGACAAATAGTGGAATAAAACTATTTCAGCACTTTGGTGGAAGAAAACTTGCCAAACCGTGCTAAAAATGAATACTTGGGGAATGTTTTTAAAATACAGATCTCTGATTCAAGAAGATAGCAGTTAAATCTAGAAATCATGTTACTTAACTGATTTGGGGGGGATGTGCAGTGGTGTTTACAAATAGTAAGTTTAGACTTTGACATTGTGAAACAATATAACTTATTTTCTAGAAAAACTAAAATTTCCAATTGGTTTATTAAAACAAATAATGAAATAAATTTACCTTTTAATGCCCTTGGTGTTATTAAATAAACAGTAAAAAACAAAACCATAAACTCATGTAAAGTCTCTACCAATATAAGCCTGGGTTAATCAAGTAATTTAGATACTGGAGAATTTTTGCATATGTAAATAAACATACATAAATATCTCTCCTAGTATTTAAATCCAATCATCTTTTCTAAATTTTCTGCTTAAAAGCCAAAGAGCAAGTACTTAGGTTTTTGATAAATCATACATTTTAATGAATCAATCTAACATTTTCCTGATGAAGTGGAATATTTACTTCTATGTTTAATTATAACTTACCCATGGGTCACATGAATTTAATGCATTCTTAAATCTGTTCATGCAGCCATTCTGTAATGACTGGACTCCTATTATTTCACCACTAGCAGACCACAGAAAGAGTGCAATTGCTGTCAGCATGCTTACTTCATCAGGCATAGGCACGGAGTCTTCTGAAATAAATGAATAATGAAATACTGAAACATATGAATAATGAAAGCAATGTGCTGTTTCCAACAGACTTTGGAATTCCAGTCTTGTTCCATACCCTCTCCCCACAAAAACGTTTATAGCAGTTGTGTGTCTCAATTTAAGTTAGTCCATAAACAACTTCATGAATAGAACTCATCTACTGAGAAACTTTATTAGAAATCCTGTATTTAAGTCCCTTTTCCTTGTTTTTCTGGATGGTACAATAGTAACTGAGAAAAATTCAGGCATAAATCCTAATAAGGACTCTTATATGGAAAGCTTATTTAAATATGAACAATAACAAGAAAATAGAAATTTGCTTAAAAGTCATTTAACTTTTTTGGAGTTTAGTTTAATCAAACATTTTCAATTATTTTCCTTCCAACAAGGTTAAATAATTTTGGTAAGATACTCTAAGTAATGTAAAAATTCAGAGTAGACTTTTTTAGTGCTGTCACCTTCCTATTTAGTAAATATGATAGTCATAAATTCTATACAACCATAAACAAAAAAAAATCTTGCAATTTCTTGCAATGTTATAAGCTGAACTAACTTATCAACATTCTTTATATGTGAATTTGGGTTAATTTGGCAACTGCAAATGCCTGATGATGATCAGTACTTTATTAGGATTATGAACCTATACATTTGATATACTAACATTATCTCACAATGAGGGTATAAGATACAATAGCCGAGAAGAATTCCATTAACCTAAAATAAAGAGATGTAAAACTCAAAGAATTTAGCCAATTTATAATAATCTAAGTAATACATGTTAAAACCCTGAGAACTTCATAGCAGAAATATTATTCTAGGTGAAATGAGAACACTCTCTAATTCAGCATTTGTTATAATACATTGTAAGCAATATTTCTATCAAAAAACTAGTATTTTATTCTTAAATCGTGACTTTAGTAACAGGAATAATACAAGAAGAGTTTGCTACACCTTGGTGTCAGAAAGTAAGGAAGGGCTCAAGAAATAATCGAGTCATGTCAAACCTCCATAGAAGTATTTAAGTTCTAAGACAAGGGCACTTGAGTCAATATCAGAAAAGAGTCTTAAGTTCATATCTGAAAGATGTGACTGAAACACCTCTCTGAGCTGATACAGCATTATATAGCAGTTTTCTGACAAACCCATTCAATTAATTAGTTATTGAGAAACAGATATTCTATGGATTAAAAAAAATTTAAACTCTGATTAGGTTACCTGGTTGAGAATACTCTAGGATGCATGCAAGAGTGCTGCGAATCAGAGCTGTCCACTGTTTTTGAGTATCCTCAGTTTTGGCCATTGAAAGCGTCACAATACTTTTAATGCCCTGAAGAGCTGCGCTGACTGGTGGAGGAACCTGATTATCTGCAGACTTTACTGCTGTGTCTTTCAGTATTCTTGCAATTAAAAACAGAACTGTGGGCAGGATTGTCATACATCCTGAAATAAAAATGAATCGGTTAGCTCATAACTACTTCGGTTCCCATATTCCATTTGTTTCAATTGTTTGTATTTTTTACAATTAACTGTGGTCTACTATTACTTCTTTTCCTTGCTTTTATACAAAATTTATGACATTACTCTTATCAATTCAACGTTTAAAAAAAGAAAATAAGAAAGTGGCAAGTTATTTCAAAGATGACAAAATTAATGTTTTCTTTCTTGTTTTTATTATTTCCAGTATTTTCCCTATGTAATGTTATGCCCTTCCTAATGAAAATGATAAAGGAAGATTGAAAAAAAGAAGGAAAACACTACTATATATGAACTCTGAGAAATGTCTGAGTAACTTGGTGAATCTTGTAGCAATTCTAAGACATGTAACCAAACTTTAGTGTACTAAAGTCAGCCTAATCAAGCCAGGAAAATGATGAACAGACTATATGGATAAGCAAAAAAAGAAATGACAGAATCCTGGAATCTTTAGCTAACAGAACTTTAAGGTCATCAAATTCAACCTCCCACTTAATGAAAGACTCCTTTCACACACTCTCCCGTGCAGCCACTGTAGTCGGCCTACAAAGCTCCAATGATGGGGAAGTCAGTATTTTCACATCTGTGGGCTTATGTTGAGCTGAAATTTACCTTTATGTCTCCTGATGCTATTTCTAACTTCTACATAAACAGAAGTCTACTTTCCCACCCAGTAGTTCTTCAGGTATTTGCAGACAACTATTATTTTCGGCTATAATTTCTTTAGTTACTCCTTAGAGTTGGCTGTCATTCTCCTCTCACATTCTTTCGTTTGTCAATGTTGCTCAGAAGTGGCAACCAGATCAGAAACTAAAGGGTTTAGTATTTCCACCTTGTGTCTATCTGCTAACATTCCATGTCTTCCCTCAAAGTGTGGTTCTATCTATTTGCTGAAGTTTGTCTGAAATATATCTGAAAAGAGCATCTTGGGTTTTGGTTTTTAAAATATTTATAGGCTCCTAAAGATAGACAAACACTTTAAAAAGACCAACTTTTCCTTTTACCTCGAAATTTAAGAGGAAAGTATGTCATAATAGCTCTTAAAAGCAAAAGCAAGCTCATCTTCATCTACTGTGATTAATGCATATGCAATAGTGATCAATACTGTACCAGCAGGTGAACAAAGGGATGGTAAGTCAGAGAGTATGGTAACTGTGGCTGCCACCAAACGAGCACTTTCTTCTGACAGTCGAGTTTTCATGGCGATGTGACTTGGGGAGTCTGACATCTTGGTACTGAGATGTGGCATGTGCCGTACTAAAATGAACATCAACAGCTCCATAGTTGCAAACACAAGAGATTTCCCAGGTATGAGACCACCGCTGTCACCTCCTTCTCCTAAAACAGGACAGGACTCTTTTTCCATGTCATCTTCATCTTGGGTAAAAAGAAATTTGGTGAAATTTCCAGCATAAAATAAACAAATAGCATAGTGGTTCCCAACCTTTTTCTACCTGTATATCCCCTTTTAAATCCATTTCTACTAATTGTGTCCCTTGTTTTTAAAAGAGCTGTTTTTAAATATTGACAATTTTGTTCAGTGCCTATCTTAATGTAAAATAGTGGAAATAAGGTAATAAGTTAGGAAAGAAAAATTACTACACTAAAAGTAAAAACCATAGATTTAATTTTACAATATTCATAACACAGTTAAGTATTGATAGTGATGATCAAGTATTAAACATTAAATTAAAAAACTAATGGAAAAGAACCACAATCAAAGACAACACATTTACTTTTACTCAGTCAATAACTAAACTGATCAAACTGTCTGGCTACAGATGTATTTATATGTTTGGGGAAGTTCTAGAAACATCACAAATGGATTGTACTGAAACTGTGCATAAATGATTGGTAGAACAGTGTGGGAGAAGGGTTCATAGCCACGCCCTCACCAATCATCATTGGCTAATGGGATCTAATTTTGAAGTGTTCCCATTAACGGTGAATCAAACTTAACATTTATTGTTCCATAACTAATGTTTTGCATTTTTTACTGTACTTGGTTTTTCACCTTTACTGATCATTTTTCAAGTATACCTGAGTGGTCCAGCATGTACCCCTTGGGGTACTGAATAATAGGTAAAACAATGCAGTAAGTATATCCGAGAAATTCTTTCAAAAGAACTTACAACTGAATGCCTAACTGATATAACATGCCTTTCTTAGAATAATTCTCTGCCTTATTAGAATTCTGTTTATTTACCTCTCCTTAAAAGTGAAGACAATCCATTTTTTACTTGGAAAAGTTTTATTAGGTATTTTTATTAGGAATGTATTTCATAATAGGAGTAACACAACATGTTAAGTTGAACCATATGAAGTCGACACTGGAAGGTGAAAAACAGTTTACTATCAGTAATTTCATTTGGTTCTTTCTAATGAAAGCAAAGTGAATTGCACATCTTATATGTATGATTAAGTTAAAAAAAATTCCTTGACATTATTATTTTAAAAATTAGAGTGAGAATAAGATCTACTTTAAAGTAAGTATAATTTATAGTGCTTACTTAGAGTGTTTCTTTTCTCTTGCAAATAATCCTGAGCAGCTCTTACTATCTGTTGTACAACTCCAGTAACCAGCAGCTGGACAGATGGCGGGTTCCAGGTCAATAGGAGGCGGTGCAGAACACTCAGCAACTCAACACCAATCAGCTATTATACATTAATACAGATAAATTTAATTAATTATTAACAATGAAGAATATATGCATGTAAAAAGAAATAAATTTGGTAGCTAACATTAATACAAAGGAATATGTAAGAAATAAAAACATGGGAGCTCCCTGGTGGTGTAGTGGCTTAGGCTTCGGCGCTGTCAATGCTACGACCTGGGTTCGATTCCCAGCCAGGGAACTACTACCCACATAAAAATTGGAAAAAAAAAAAAAAAAAAAAAAGAAAAAGAAAAAACCAAGAAATAAAAGCATTATAACAATCTTGAAAATGCTTATATTTTATTGAAATATATTTTTAGTCAGTAAATTATTTTTATACATTTAAATAATTTTTATATTAAAAAAGGATAATTTTCCTATTTTTTCTCTCTATTTGGACTAAGCAGTGTTGCTAGAGTCCAGTGACACTAAAGTTTATGATTTCCAGCCTAAGCTGAAAGCCCAAGAGGTGTTCACCCAAGATTTCAGGCCGTTCTGGTAAGTCCCTCCCCAGTGCATCTCAGGAACTATTACAAACTTTCATCACTCAGTTTAGACCTCTTACGATCTTCCAAATCAAACCCAACCAATAACATGGGCAATGTCTTGTAAATATTCCATACAGAAATTAGGAAAAGTCAATCATTAAACTCTGGAGATGAATACTTGAGCCAATGCAAAAAAAAAATTTTCACTAAATGAGAGATAAAACTTCCTCAAACATATAAAAGTAATGTAACTTATTTAATAGCCTTATAAATTATTTCAAACCTTTTATTAGTAGAATCATTAACTGGGACTGAGGGCACCCCTTAAATTTTTAGTTCTACTTGTCTACTGATGAATCAAAGAAGGTGTAGTGACTATCTCTACTCTAGTTGCACCTGGTCATCCAACTCTGGTATAGGGTCTTAGGTAAAGCCAAAATCCTGAATATTTATTATATAATATTATTTCATATGTGAGAAAATTATTTTAGTATGACAAAACAAGCATTCAGTTAATTATCTATTACAGAAATTACTGTACCTGATCCTCCGCAATATGGACTCGGGCATAAGGAGAATCTAGCAAGGTGTGTAAGGCCTGCAGACATGCTGTAACATACTCAATAGGCTCCTCAGGTCTAGGGGCACAAAGGAACTGTATACTCACACCTGCAAAATAAAAGCACGGGTCTGTCAATATAAAACACTTTGTTGCTTTAACACCTCATTTTTTTCTCTATTTCTATTTTTATTTTTTTTGGAAAATTACTTTTACAGGGTCCAACACAAATAATGCCCCTTTCTTTCTTTAATGTAAAAATAGACTGCATAGTCCAACCAGAGCACACATTGTGTGTGTGTGTGTGTGTGTGTGTGTGTGTGTGTGTATAATATATAATACATATGCCGAAGTCCACAAACATGTCATAATATAATTAATTTGTGAAATATATTTTAAACCACCCAGATTTTGTCTTAACTTCTGCTGGACCCTGTATATTTATTGCCTTAGATTTCAAAATGGTTTCCAAGATAAGCGGCCACACTTAACACAGATTGTAGCTTTGCAATTAGTTTATAATCACATTGGAGGTGTGGGGGGAGTTCCAGGTCATCAGCTTAAGAAAATATTCCATTATTAATTTTTAGAACATTTAAAATAACATTAAGAAAAATTTATGAACATTATAAAATTACTCTGTTGCCAAAAAATGTTCATACTACAGAGTATTTTTTAAATGGCAAGTTACAGAGGCACAATGGCTATCCTGGATACCACCTGCTCTTAATTTGCATAAGGGTAATTATGATGGTCACTGTTTGGGAAGTCTGTCATATTTTCATTCATAAAATGTACTGACGAATCCTATAATTTCACATTACCAACTGCATTCCTTTTCCCTCCCAGAAAAACATAAAATTAGTAAGAGTTTCTTCATTAGGATGTATAAATTTTTCAAGATAAAGGAACATCTATTATATAAAGCAGTTATAAATTGCGATGTACTCCAATTTGCTTTAACTTTGCATTTTATAATTTCCTCATGGGATAATTTGTTAAGTGCCAAGTAAAAAGAAAATACGTTGTTGAGAAAAAAAAAAGTTTGTTTTTTTCCTTGAAAATTATTAAACATTGCTCTGTGAGCCAAAATGACAGCTAAAATTTTTAGAGTAGTTTTTAACAATTAAATATTTAGAGTAAAAATTTAGTATATAATTTAGAAAATGTGCTTAAAAATTCTCCATTTACTATTCCTTCTCTGAACTGTGCTATGTAAAACTTTCCATAGCATTAAAATGGGGGGATCCCTAGTGGTGTAGTGGCTAGGCTTTGGCCCTCTCAGTGCTGTGGCCTGGGTTCGATTCCCAGCCAGGGAACCACCGCACCCCAAAACAAACAAACAAACAAAAACAGGCATTAAAATGAAAAGATAAGAAAGAGTTCAAAACATCCTACACTATAACATGCCTCTTTGGCATACTGATTATTTTGAGCTGAAGGTATTTGACAAGCAGCAGATGTAGGAAGGGCTCTCTGACCCCTTTCTACCTAAAAGTGGGCCATAACGTTTCTCATGAGAAAGGGGCCCTCGCTGTATCAGGGAAGGAACACTCTTTTGACATGGAGTCCATGTCAAAACAGACCTGTCCAAACAAACCTACTAAAATAACCCTTCTATTCTATTAGTTTTCCCCATATATTTCCTATTTACTGTCCCACTATTTACTGCCCCTGGCGCAAACCCCTGTTTTGTCATAGATCCACAAGTCATTGTTCTTTGTTTAAAATGGTATATAAGCTTTTGGGCCTAATGGCTACTTCAGGTCTTTCTTTTCCTTCTAAAGACTGCTTGTGTACATGTAAAAATATTAAATAAATTTGTATGCTTTTCTCCTATAAACCGATCTTACATCAGTTTAATTCTTAGGCCAACCACAGAACCCAAGTGGGTAGAAGAAAGTATTTTTTTCCCTTATAGATATAAATTTTCAGAAGTGATACATTTTGAAATACATTAATATGGCACATCTACCTAAAATCAGATGCATTCTGTCTTTGTTAATTTCTGGCAAAGATTTAGCACCAGATGTAGCTCCTGATGCTTGGTTTAAATTGACGGATGTGGGTCGTTTTTGTAAACCAGACATGGCTGCTGCTTCTGGTGACTCTGAACACGTAAATCCTGTACTATTTAACCAAAGTGCCACGGCATGAAGAATTGGAGCCCAGGAATTTCGGTAGTGAAGTCTAGCTGTATCAATAGTCTCAGGAGTATAAAATGCTCCACCTATAAAACAATCAAAAACATCACTTTCATTGTAAGTGTTCACTCATTTATGAATAACTAAAAATACTCATT
The DNA here is from genome assembly GCA_004026885.1 of Lyroderma lyra. Classification (NCBI taxonomy): domain Eukaryota; kingdom Metazoa; phylum Chordata; class Mammalia; order Chiroptera; family Megadermatidae; genus Lyroderma; species Lyroderma lyra. The sequence goes on from PVJL010000271.1 coordinate 138,394, forward strand.
ACATACTGTTTTAGTCCATTCAGGCTGCTGTAACAAAATGCCACAGACTGGGTGGCTTATAGACAACGGAAGTTTATTTCTCATAGTTCTGGAGGCTGGAAGTCCAAGACCAGGATGCCCTCGGGTGAGGGCTCTCTTCCTGATTCATAGCCAGCACCTTCTTGCTGTGCCCTTCCACACAGTGGAAGAGGCGAGGGAGCTAGGTGGTGTCTCTTATACGGGTACTAAAAACACTTGGGAGAGCTCTACCCTCGGGACCTAAGGACCTCCCCAAACTTCCACCTTCTAATACCATTACAATGGGGATTAGGTTTCAACATATACATTTTGAAGGGACACAAAAATTCAGACCATAGCACATACAAAAGGTCAATCTGGCCAAGAAGTTATTCGCATTACAAAGCCAACAAAACAAACATCCTTCCTGTAGCTGCTGGACTGGAGGACCTCGCTCTCGCGCACTGATGTCAGGGTTCCCAGCCTTACCCTTACCTCTAACTGCTGACACGGGAATATCCTGTTTCCCTATTCTGGTCACAGGCTTCATCTTCATTGTTGCCAGAGACTTCTAAAACTCTTACCTCATTCTCTTTCTATAATAGGGAGGGAACTCTCTCTTCTTTCTTTTTCACTCTTCTTCTACCATTCTTTCCTGCCTTCTGTTTTTCACTACCAAACTCAGACAGTGAGCTTGGCTTGCACAAATACACTAACTAGCACAGCCTTACAAGGACTCTCCAGAAAGTATACAGCCATGCAACAGGAAAAACAGGCATTTGTGGACGGGTATTTTTCTGGACAACCCTCGTATACTTTATCAAGTTATGCACAATGAATTGTTATGCATAGTTACTTAAGAATACAGTTATTACTATATCAGTGAGCACAATTTTTGGGGGGCTAACAAATAAATTTAATGCTATATTTGAATTCACAAATTCAACATGGAGAACATGCTCTAAGTGAGAGAATGCCAAGTTGAAGTCCATAGAAATTTAAGACATTATTACTGTTCCATTTTGTTTAATTACAACTTCGGACTCCATAAAATCAAAACTCTGAATGCAGTACTTACCATCTGGGGGGAGCTGGCTAGCAAATTCAGCTGGTAAAGTCAAAAGCGCATAGTCCTTTAATGCTGCCAACCACAGGCGGCTAAGTGTTGGCAGCTCAGGCTGTACAAGTGTTATTAAACTATCTGGTGGGAGTTCATCTATGGTACCATAATCATCATCATCTTCATCAGTATTTTTAATTGCTCTTTTTGGTTTTGACTCTGCTTCCTTTTTAATATTCATAGCAACCACATATACCTATTAAAATATTTAGGAGGAGAAAATAACAAGGCATACTATTAAAAAAAAATCACACATTCTAAGTTGTTAGGATTATGCAGTTGAATCATCAAAATAATTACATTTAGATACTAGGAAGTATATACAATGTCATGACTTCCTGATAACCTCAAAAAAATAATTCTACCTGCTTTGGAGGCAATCTTCTTATTCATCTGACTCCTGACTACTATTCCTCTCACAGCGTATTCCTTGAGTAGCATCCTCTGAATTTTTTCTGGCTCGTACAAAGCCCTCTATTACAGGGGCTTTTTTTTTTTTCTTTTTCCTTTTTTTTTTTTTTACCACAGGGCATAACTTCCTGTTTACTGCCTCCACTTACACAGATTTATTAGACACAATCCAGCATTTAAAGGAAAAGGCAGAGAGGAGGAAAGGGCAGAGAAAATATTTCCATAAATATCCGTCTAACCCCCTTCTTACATAGTTCCTTAAGTGATATTTAGCAATCTACTTTACAACAGAGAGCTGAGCCAAGAATATAATTTACTAGTCACATAGTTTCTGTATCCTTTCTCTCTACTTTGTAAACCAACAAGATATATAATAGCAACTTCCTACAATGTAATTTTAAACATGGCTCTTGGTTGAAGTTATTTTTGTTTGTTTTCTTTTGTCTTTCTACGTACATTTTAGGCTTTGGCAACAGACACATACAAAGCTGAGTGAGAAGCAAAAACAAAGGAAGGGGAGAGCAAGTGTAAGGAAGAAAACTGCACTAGGTAAAATCTTGAGAACTGTTTTCCCTACACAATGTTCTCATCACTGTCCCCAATGAGGAAGTCTATTAGGAGTATAGGCACACTGCATGCTCTCTGATGGTAGGGACTTCTCTCTTTTCTTACAATGAGCTGACAGTAATTGACTAAGTTCTAGACAGTGATCACAGGAAACAGTGTATCTTCTTTTTTTGGCGGGGGAGGCGGGGGGAGTTCCCTGGCTGGGAATCGAACCCAGCCAGGCTGTGGTGTTGAGAGCATCGAAGCCTAGACACTACACCACTAGGGAACCCCCTGTATCTTCTTTTTTGAGAAAAAGCATTCTTTTACACTGTGATAGTCTCTAACAGTTCCAATCAGTTAATAATACTAACCCAGACAATTCAGAAACAGAAACCAATTAATTTTTAGAATAGGGACTTCAGATCTCAAGTTATAAATATATTACATTCACATTTCCTGGTGGTTTTAAGGCTGCTTCTCCCCTCAAGTTTATTATTACACTGACATTTTAAGAAAATGTCTCATAAGCACTACAGTATACTTAAGAATCCACTCACTTATCCTTGCCTAGCTATTATGCTAGGACCTGTGGCAACAAAGACAAAACATTTATCGTTTTCACCTTCCATGAACTCACATATGAGACTAATAAAAATACAGGGGAATGAAAAAGTGCTGAAAGAAGAAATGGTTTTTTAAATTTGTTTTTAATGACGTACCTCCCCCACTTTGCTATACTCAGTGCCTAGGCACTGTGTCTGACACCTAACCAATACTCAGTGGTTTGTGTAATGAATGAGTAACACCCAGGGATCACCAAAATGGAAGGATCTTAATAGAGTATGAAAAGGCAAGATAAGAGTTTTCAAAGACATATTTCACCTATTCATGCCAAAGATGAAAGGGAGGATTAAAGGCAGAGGAATATCAAGAGCGAGAGCACCAGAGCATGAGAAGGAGGGAATAGCTTGGCATTCTGAGAAAAGTGAAAGTGTTGGATAAATAGAAGATAAATAGACTAAATGCAGGATACAAGGCAGAGGTACTCTGCATACAGTAGGGAAGTGAAGGGGTCACTGCAGGATTTACAGTTCACATGTCTGTATTTTTCCTCAACTTCTATTGATACTTAAAAATACCATAAAACATTTGGAAAATGAGTTTTGAAAATTAATTTGTAATCCCAATTTCCAAATTTTCATATTCTGTTGTTGTAAGTTGTAATTTTGTTGTTCAGATAATTTTGTATTTTATTTTATTTATTAACATATCATAAGGTTTTCCTATGTGAATATCAATCTTTATAACCATTATTCTTAATGGCTGGAGGGGATGAAAAGCAGAACCAAACACAGGTCTTGAGTAGAGAAATCTACAATGTTCTTGTGAAGAGAATGATGAAGGACAGGAAGCTAAGCAGGGAAAAGAACTAGTAGACAATATTAAAGGGTGAGGCCTGAGGTGCAAACCATTAAATTATAGTACCAAGTTACCCAAAATTTAAAAGAAGAGATTCAAATAAAAATATACATTATTAATTTAGTCACATGAAGTTCTGAACTAATTTTTTAAAAGTAGTTATTTAGCTTTCATTCATTGCCAGGCATAATGCTCTGTCCTTTTCTATACATTGCCTAGGAAGATATTATTTCTATGTGGTAATGAAAAAACTGAGGGATTTTACTTAACCACAGTCACAAATACAGTAAATTATAGAGACAGGACTTACTGTTTTAGGGCCTATGATTCAATATCTAATGCTTGTTATGATGAATTATGCTAGACTTCCTAGCAAGTGAATCTAACACATTAATGAAAGTCAGCAGAGAACTGGCTAACTGGCAAAGTATCTTATGATCATCAAACTATATAATGGTCTCTGTGAAAATTAACGAATGTGTTGGAGAATTAACAACAATTTTAGAAGCCATTTAAAAAAAATAAAAATAACTAAATCTGCTGGAATGTACTTGCTACAGAGAAGTAGTAGTAAGTTTTAGTTAAAAATTTAGACGTGAAAATTAACAAAAACTTTTTATTAATTTCAAAGTGAGAAAACAAGTGTATTTTAGTATCTTTTTCTTATATGACTTTCCATATAAAATTAGATTTGCATTAACTTGAAACAAATAAAAATTTATCAAGAATAATCATTTTATCAATGCAAACAAAAAATATCATTTTACTTGTCTAAGTAAAAAATGGCAGCAGGGTAAAATAAAGGAACACTCAGAGACACTATTTGGAAGACAGCTTGATCTAAGAGTCTAAAAAACAGAGAAAAATTAATTTCCATGATATCTTATTGAGCTCTACATTTTCCCATTTTTCTTCTGTAAATAAAAATACAAAAACAAAATCCCTTTACACTGTATCATCGGGATGCTGATGCTTTAAGCCGGCAATTGCCTACTGGGTGGCCACAGGTGGCCGATACCATGGAAATAGGTAGATGAGTTGTCAGAGGAAGGAATAAAGAGTTACTTGAAACACCTGAGGAAAACATTTTCTCAAGCATGGAGAAATAGTTCAGAAACAAGAGGCTGTGGTTACCTCTGCCCAGGCTTTGAGAACAGCCAGTTTTTCCATGGTAGTGGCACTCTCTCGGTACAGTTGGCTGGAAGATCCTTTTCCGGCCTGAACTTTGTCCAGAGAAGAAACGAGCAGATTGTGTACTCGACGGAGATCATTTAGATCACTGACAACTCCACTTCCAATCCATGTACTACATACCTACCCAAAAAAAATTTAAAAATAATTTTTTTGTATAAAAAAATTAACATTTAACATATAAGAGAGTGGAATAAATATAATTTTTTCCTTGGGGGAAGAAACACTAAACAAAACCAATAAACAAAACAAAACAAAAAATTCCAAAGCTACTAATTTTTTAAATTACAAATCAATAGCAAATATGGAATTTATTGTACACTTAGTGGAAAACAAAACAGTATTTACTTATCATGTTTCCATTGTCTAATTGGACAAAAAAATTATCAGAAAAATTATTGCATTCTAGCCAGAGCAATCACACGAGAGAAAGAAACAAAAGACAGTCAAACTGGGAGAGAAGAGATCAAATTGTCACTATTAGCAGATGACACGATCCTTTATATAGAAAATTCCAAAGACTCCACCAGGAAACTATTAGAAACAATAAACGAATACAGTAAAGTCACAGGATATAAAATCAACACATAAAAATTAGGGAGTTCCCTGATGGTGTAGTGGCTTAAGGCTTCGGCGCTGGCGCTGTCAGTGCTGCGGCCTGGGTTCGATTCCCAGTCAGGGAGCTACCCACATACCAAAAAGAAAAAAAAAAAAAAAAAAAAATCAACAGCATTCCTATATACATACAAACAACGAATCTTCAGAAAAAGAAATGAGAGTCAATACCTTTTGCTATCACAACAAAAAGAATGAAATACCTAGGAATTAACTTAACAAACAATGTGACAGACTTATACATGGAAAATTATATGACACTTTTGAAAGAAACTGAAGAGGACACAAAGAAATGGAAAGATATTCCATGTTCATGGAGAGGAAGAATTAACATTGTTAAAATGGCCATATTACCCAAAGCAATTTACAGATTTAATGCAACTCCCATCAAAATCCCACAATCATACTTTCATGAAATAGATTTAAAAATTATTAGATTTGTATGGAATCACAAAAGACCTCGAACTGCCAAGGCAATACTACATAAAAAGAATAAGGCTGGTGGTATCATATTTCCCAATTTCAATTTATACTACAAATCATAATAATCAAAACAGCTTAGTATTGGCAGAAAAACAGACACATAGATCAATGGAACAGAATTGAAAACCCAGAAATAAATCCACAAATCTATGGACAAATACTTTTTGATAAAGGAACAAAAAATATGCAGTGGAGAAAAGATAGCCTCTTCAGTAGATGGTGCTGGGAAAACTGGAAAAACACATGCAAAAGAATGAGCTGTGAACTCTCACCATATACTAAAATGAAATCGAAATGGATTAAATACCTCCATATAAGACCTGAAACAATAAACTATATAGAAGAAAACATTGGTACTAAACTTACAGACCTAAGGCTCAAGGAAGACTTCATGAACATGACCTCAAAGGCAAGGGAAGTAAAAGCAAAAATAAATGAATGGGACTATATCAAACTAAAAAGTTTCTGCACAGTAAAAGAAACCATCGATGAAGCAAAAGCCAACTGAATGGGAGAAAATATTTGCAAATGATACATCTGATAAGGGTCTAATATCTAAAAAATATAAAGAACTAATATGACTTAACAATCACACACACACACAAAAAAAACAATTATAAAGAGGGCAGAGAACCTAAACAGTCACTTCTCCCATGAAGAAATACAAATGGCCAACAGACATGTGAAAAAACGCTCATCCTTGTTAGCTATCAGGGAAATGCAAGTCAAAACCACAATGAGATCCCACCTCACACCTGTGAGAATGGCTGTTATCAACAAGACAAGGAATAACAAGTGCTGGAGAGGATGTGGAGAAAAAGGAACTCTGGTACACTGCTGGTGGGAATGCAAATTGGTACAATCACTGTGGAAGACAGTGTGGAGGTTCCTCAGAAAATTGGGAATGGAGTTACCATTTGACCCAGCAATCCCCCTTCTGGGGATCTACTAAAAAACCTTGTAAACCTTAGTCCGCAAAGACTTATGTACCCCAATGTTCATTGTAGCACTTTTCATGGTAGCCAAAACATGGAAACAACCAAAGTGCCCTGTGTCAGATGACTGGATAAAGAAGCTGTGGTACATATACACAATGGAATATTACTCAGCTGTAAGAAAAGATGAAATATTGCCATTTGCAACAAAATGGATGGACCTAGGGATCATCATGATAAGGGAAGTGAGGCAGATAGGGAAAGTCAAGAACTATATGAGTTCACTCATGTGCAGAATATAAAACTGAAAGCATCAAGGGAAAATACAAACAACCAAACAAAAAAACAAATAAAACTCATGGACACAATCAATAGTTTAAGGGTTATTTGGGGGTAAGGGGGAAGAGGGTGGGAGAGGAGGGAGGGGGAGCCAAATATACAGTGATGGAAAGAGAACTCACACTGGGTGGTGAACATATAATGCAACAAATAGACGATGCACTGTAGAATTGTACACCTGGAACCTATGTAACTCTTGATAACCAGTAGTCTAACAATAAAAACATTTTTATAAAATAAATATAAAGAAAAAGAAAAAATATTCCACCCAAACCAGGTCAATAATAAGTAATTCTTCAATTCAACATTTCTGCTTACTCTAACCAAAAGGTTATTCTGGGTGTTATGGAAGAGATTAGAAAATAAAGGGTAAAAAATCTAGTCCTTGTCCTCAGGT